>JAVQJG010211625.1:0-10274 GCA_036024015.1 Craterocephalus amniculus
AGCTTCATGTCTATTTTGTGAATACAGCGTGGCCAATTGTTTAAAAATGAACGGTTCTCAAGCGATTGAGACTCGGTTCTCATCGTTCATTTAAAAGAGCCGTTCAAAATAATCGACTCTTTCACGAACGTCACAGCTCTAGTGCATGATTAGTTGGACACATAGTGCCAGGACCCCACTGTCACACTTACCTTTCACTTCAACTGCAGTTGTGTAGGCCTACTCAAGCATGTTGGAAGTTTATGATCAAAATGGATAGATTTTCTTTTTAATTGATTGAAGTGAGCAGTACAAAGAACAATTTAAGTCAGAAGCGGCGATGGAGGCCCTCGCACCATCTGCGCCGCTTGGCCTATTGTACCGCTGTGTCTGCACGTGACCTCCCTTTCACAAAGCCCTTATGTACACCAGTAGTCACCCATGTTCTCATACTGATGCATGCAGCATTCTTCACCTGCTGTTTACACAGCATGGCGCTGAAGCATGGCCCTGAAGTGTTCAAAAAATCACTTCCTGTTATAAGTGGGTGGAGCTAAGGTATATCGGGGAATACTGTACGTGGATCGGTTATGGGCATTTTGATGGACCTCAGATGATCCTTTGAGAACTTTTTGTCCCTGGCATCTTCTGCTGAGTTCAACCTAATTTCAGGTTGATAAGACAAAATCCTTAGGGCTAGTTATGTAAAATAAATTGCAAAGAAATGGGCAAAAATCCTATCCAAAATTGCACTCTTTGTCTAATTGCCAACTTCCTGTGGACTTTGGCCAATTATTCCAGGGGATGTTTTTCATGGTTGTGGCCTTGTGCATGCATGTAGTGAATTTCATCCATTTGGGTAAATTGAGTGGGCAATAAATAGGTTTATGTATGACTTTAACTCAAGAAATACTAGTCCCACTTGGGAAAAACTACTAGGCCCTTTACTTTAGGCCAACTCTTTTAATAACTTTTCATCACAAGGGTGTTGTGATGATCCAAATCACTTTTCAGGCCAATAGGACTAAATCCCTAGGACAAGATAGTTAAAATGTGAAGCACAGAAAAAGGCAAAATGTAGAACCACAAATTGGGTTTTCTCTCCAGATGATCAACTTCCTGTTGACTTTAGCTTAAAGGTCCAAGAGAAATTTTTGCTTTTTGTGTCCTTAGGCATGCTTGTAGTGAATTTCATTCATGTGGGTAAATCTAGTGGGTGGGTAAATATGCAACTGTCTGACTTTTAATGAGAAGTGCTAGTTCCATATACAGAGGGCGCCGCGGCCACACCCTTTAACTTAGGAAAATTATTTTAATAACGTTTGATCACAAGGGTCTGATAATGATCCCAAACAAGTCTCAGCCCAATAGGACTAAATCCCTAGGTCTAGCTAGTTTAAATGTAAGGCAGATAAATATGCAAAAATTAGCTCCAAAAATGTCACTTTTTCCAAAATGGCTCACTTCCTTTTGACTTTAGCCTATATGCTCTGGAGAATTTTTGTAGGTCCCGACATATTCTAACAATGCTATGAATTTCATCATTATCTATCCATGTAGTGGTCAGGGCTAGCAAAATTAAATTTTGCAGGGGGCGCTAGAGAACCATTTTTTCAAATATTCTGATTATTGCTCTAAAAACCAGTTCAAGGCATGGGTCTCTTCCAGAATGCCAGGATTCATGACGATTGATGTTATGTGTCAGTTACAGGGCCTCCCTGTTTCATGGCGTGGGCCTAACATTTGCTACGGTTACATTATATGGAATATGATGTCATTTCTTCTTCAAAATGAAAATTTACTAAACGTAACCCACTACTGTATTATCACATGCTCTGAGACTTTATCTTTGTTGTTTTTTATAAAGAATCTCAAAAGTGTGTTCAATGGTGATTTTTATGACCCGATTAGGTGTCTGAAATGGAATAGTTTAGGAAACATGGTCAGTTATTACTTGATAATGTAGTTATTTTGGCTTGAAATGTTATATTATGTAAAATGTCATCATCAGTGTCTCCAGTTGCAGCATTTATTCATAACATATTTCATTTTTGATCTTGCCCCTGACCACAGACTGTCTGAGTACTTCATAGCAATATGTCTTGTATGTCATTTTGTACCAGACCAGCTACAAAAATGTGTGTGTGCATGGGGAGTGGCTTTTGATGATATCTGATGAAAAAATAGACCATAAAGGGAACAAGAGGATGGAACTATTTTCACTTCCACTCAGCTTCCTGTTGCACTTTCAATGGAGTAGTAATGAATTGCATAGTGATGAGACACAGATGTGTGTCCAAACCCACCGCAGAACAAAACATCTGTTTTTGACTCTAATCTCTTTCCAACTTGGTGGAAATATTTATATGCTCACAATAAGTATAATAAGTTGACAGAAGTAATTTTAGACGCCTGTGTTTGTGTCTTTATAGAGACTAATCCATGTAGGAGGATTGATAGTGATTGCCTGTCAATGTAATGAATGAACTGTGATGCATGCATCTACTGGCAAACCAAACCTTATATAAGCTATTATTGGTGCTTTTCATTTTTGCACTCTATGATTTTGTGCTGAATACAGCTTTGATATAGCCATTACATCTGATCCAGTAACGAAGGAAATGGATTTAGTTGTGCAGTAACATCTAGGGATGTTAAATGATATTATTCAGAACAAGGTTTAATTGTAGGATGCAATAACATCTACCATCGCATCACTGTTTGAAGGTGAAAGTTCACGATCAGCCAGACAGCCCTGACACCAACATAGTGTCACAAGCTAGCATGTTAACTTACACCGCTCACTGAGCTCACTTTCATTTCACTCTCTTTTTAACTTTTTTCCAGTGCCTAAAAAACACAACCAGCTGAACAAAATGACTACAGGCCAGTTGCCCTGACATCTTGCATTATGAAAGTCCTGCAGAGACTCTTAGCTGCTCACTTCAACAAGCAAGTGAACACCTTTCAAGACCCATTACAGATTGCATATCGTAATGGGCTTGGGGTTGAAGATGCCATCATCTACCTGCTTCTCAAGTGCCTTTAATATGATTCAGCCTGCTCTGCTGTGTGAGAAGCTCAAGAAATACCAGGTGGATACCTCCACAACCATCTGGATTAATGACTACCTCACAAACAGACCAAAGTTTGGGAGACTGAAAGGTTGTGTGTCTGAGATGGGGGTCAACAGCACTGGAACACCACAAGGAAATATGCTTTTTACCATTTCTATTCACACTGTACACCTCAGACTTCCAGTACAACTCTGAGTCCTGTCATCTGCAGAAACACCCTGATGACTCAGCAGTTGTCGGGTGTATCAGTGATGGACAAGAAACAGAGTACAGATATCTGGTCGGTGGTTAAATAGTGCAGAAACAATCATCTCATTTTGAATACCAACAAAACAAAGGAACAGGAATACACATAGAGGTGTTTCCATCCTTGGGGAGGAGGTGGAGGCGGTGGAAGAATACAAGTACCTTGGAGTTCAGCTGGACAACAGACTTGAGTGGAAAGGCAACACCGAGTACATTTACAAGAAAGGTCAGAGCAGACTCTACTTCTTAAGGAAGCTGAGATCTTTTAACATCTGCACCAAAATGTTGCAAATGTTCTACAAGTCTGTTGTAAGTGAAATCAGCTTTGCAGTGATCTGCTGGGGCAGCAGCATCAGAACCAGAGACTTGAATAAAATCAACAAATTGATCAAGAAAGCTCGTTCTGTTCTTGGAGTAACTCTGGACCTACCAGAGCTGATCATCCAAAAAAGAAAGCTGATGAAGATGATTGTTGTTTCATCACAGTTTTGTGGAGAGGGTGTGAAGAAACATCTGAGTGTGATCAGTGAGAGGCTTGTTCAGGTCCCATGCAAGACAGGGATACAGAAGACCATTATTTTCAGCAGCAATCAGACGGAAGAACAAAGCCCTACATAAATATTGTTATTTTTGTCATATCATTATTATTGTCAAATTGAATTGTATTTCCTTTGGGATTAATAAAGTATTTTTTATTTTCATTTTATTTCATTCTTCGTCCTGGTTTCTACTCTGCCCAGAGAAACAAAACTTCCTGGTGCATCTCCAGTGTTGCCTGGAACAGACTGTGATCAGTGATTATACATTGACTTGCTTTGTGGAAGTAATTTTTTGTACATACAAGATTATTCCTAAACTTTCCCAGCATGGTGTGCAGAGGGTCTTTAACAACATAGAAGAAACAATACTAGTGGAGGATGAAAGAGGAAATGTAAAACTTAAAAACTCTCCAGTTATCGTGTAAAAGGGATGGACTTGATGGAACGAGTCCAGTAAAGACCTACCACATGACCTGAGGTCCATTTATCCATCAACTGTTCACTGAAACCTGCTCAGAAATGGTCCAAATGGAAGGGTGAATGTCAAGAAGTCTTCTTAAGGAAGAGAAACAGGGAGAAAAGGTTGATCCTTGCTAAATTACACAAGAACTGGACTTAAATTCAGAGACAACAGGTCTGATGGAAGGTTTGAGGATGAATCAGCAGGGAAAATGTGGGATCATCTTCACAGAGGATGGAACAAGAGACTGTCAGCGTCCAAAGAAGAGCTTTGGGAAGCCCTTTCTGGAGAACTATTGTGACTACTTCAAAAAGCCTGCCAAAAAGGATTCATACTGTGATAAATGGACAGTACTTGTATAGTGCTTTTCCAGTCACGTGACCACTTGAAGTGCTTGACACTGCATATGCATATGCATATGCATTAACCCACACATTCCCACTTACTTAGTGCTCTATACACATTCATACTTCCAATAGGCACATCAGGGAGCAAGGACACTTCAACATGTAGCCAAAGGAATCGAACCACTGAGCTTCTGGTTGGTAGGTGACTGCTCTTCCACCTGAGCTACAGCTACATTGCTCCCTTGTACCCAATTTGTTGGATCATGTGGTAAATTATGAATGATGGTTGTCAAAAAAGTTATCAATGCTGACAGGGTAACATTCGAGCATATTCCTGTTCAGCAGTAAAGAGATGGAAACATTACTTCCCAACACCAGCTTTGTATATGGCTTGGACCTTGTTAGGCCCTTTTCCAGCTCCACTGCATCAGCCAGATGGTCCTTTATCATCCACTTACCCCTCTGCAGTTACAGGGCCCCCAGTGGGCAGAAACGCTTCTTATAACTGAAGCCATTATTCATATTAACGCTTATCGAGGATAGATATTGAGCATGATGTTACGCTCCAAACCCCCAGCATGTGGAAGGCTGGGGGATGTGGGGGGATCACACACACATGTACATATGTGCATCTCATACATAACCACTCGCATATCCATCCTCATTTCCATAACTTCACTTCCATATCTGCATCCAAGGTAGACGGTGGCGATGACATATAGTGTCAATAAGATCACTGATGCGGGACGTATCAATTTAGAACGATCTAAAATGATCTCTTCCGCTCTCTGTGTTCTTGTCCTTGAATTGATTTGTTCTAATATCATTTGATATGCGTTTACTTTGAGCTTATGTTGATTTGTGTTGGATTCTTTCTTCACCCTGTCCTTCGCCCTCCTCCTCCTCCTGGCTTCTTCTTCTTCTTCTTCTTTTCATGGTCAGAAGTTACTGACGCTGCTGCTCATCAAAGATACATTATGCATGCTGTGCACTCATGTAGCATCACATGGTGAAAGAAGTTGGGTGCACAACTCACTGCTATCATGAATGTTTTTAGGTGCACTTTAGAAAAGCTTTTACAGTCAAATGAGTCTTCGGCAAACAGTTAATACTATTAATTATTTAAATCTGCAAAGCATGTTACTGACACAGGCTTTTTCGCATGCTTTTAAGTGTATACAAATGTTATTATGCCCGCACACATATGTGTATATAGCCTTGTGAAAAAGGAAGCATCAGCTCTAATCAAAAGAAAAAAATACCTTTTTCCAACCTGTTCTCAAGAGGATGAAAGAAAATGTAAAGGTACTTCATTTCTATTGCGCGTTAACACAACCCACTGGTGAACCAAAGTGCTTTACAAAAGATAAAACAACTATTTAAAAACACGTCAGAAAACAAGCTCATCATTAAAAGTGAGATAAATAATAAAAGCACAAAAGAAATAGAAGAAAAGGATAAAAGAAAAATTAGAAGTGTCACCACTTTACTAGGCGTTAAAAGCCTTGTAAAGTTTGTTTTAAATTGAGATTTTATTTGGCCCAGATCTGTGACGATGCTCATTTTCGAGGGGAGCTCATTCCAGATATATGAGACATTATAGCTCCTTTAAGCTCCCTTGGCTTACATAAATATGTACATCCATTTCAACATTTCAAATGTCCTTGCCAACATGCGCTCCATGCATGCTTTGTGTTGGCACAACAGTTCAGGAATGCATCCACTAGAGGGCGGAGTCCAGACTTCATATCAGATGTCTGATGTCAGTTTCAGTACAAATTTATATCAGCAAAAAGTTCCACCATTCTTCTTCTTCGGTGCTCTCATTGGTCATATGTGACTGCATAATATTACCCTCAGATTTTCCCAAAGAATGTGTTCACATCCATAAGCTCTCTGGAAATGTATAAGAATTCAAGATGATTACAGAGGATCGACAAAAGGCTCCATGCATATGTAGATTTAATTCTGAGCATAAATGAACCTTCAACTGTCATTATCTAACATAAATTAAACAGAAGCAGGAGGCAAAAGCCTAAGTATGAAAACTAATCACATGTGTTTAATTATTTATAATCTGCAAATGTGAATGTGACCAGGCGACCTGAGTGAGTGGCTGAAAACAGTGTGGACTATGACAGAAGCCTTTCATTGGTTAAAGATGAATCAGAACCAAGGACTAACACCACACCAATGTGCTCTTCCTCCAGAAGGGGTGCACAATAACAACTATATTTACATCATTAAATACTGGACATCATTAAAATCAGAGGGACTGGGTGGTAAACAAGAGGCTGGAGACATCATGATGTACTCCACATCAAATTACACCCCCAAAATACAGCCCCTTCAATCGAGAAATTATTCAAATCTGCTTGTCACCCTTTTAAAAACAGAAAATTATTGTATTAGGTTATTGCTTCTAAAGTTGGTTCTACATATGAATGAAGGGGTGTGGACTCAGCCATTCATCCACTGCTTCTTTATATTGTCTCAGGTTTTTTTTCTTGTTTTCTTTTGCATTGTAAATTGTCATCATTCTTCATCTGACGTTTTGATAACCCCCTTTAAAGAGCTGTTAAAGTATTTTCGATATTCCTTTTCTGCTTCATTCATTCAGTTCAATGAGAAAGAGACAAATGGCTGTTATATACTATTGATTACTTTGTGATAAGTCTTGATCTGCAGCCCTGATCTGGCAGTGATAGCTGCGCATCAATGCTCTCCTAACCCCTCTAAAGATTGTCTCCTATTTTATGAGAGTGACCTCCAAACACTCACACACACACACACACATACACACCCACATACTGTACACACACACACGCAATGCAGTTGCAATGTTACCCCTGCTGTGATAAGATCCCGCGGACAAGTTATAAACTCCAGCTACATGCCTCGCAACCTCTCAGACACGCATTATGTAGACCGGCTCTCACATTGCATAACAGCACATCATTTATTTTCCGTTGTTGAGAAGCAGCGCAGAGGAGAGGCAGCTTGCTTTTCAACTGACATGTTTACATCCAGTTACACCAGTCCGACTGATCGGAGTTCATAGACATTTTATTCCGTCATAAAGTCAGCTGCAGGCTGTCAGGAAGATTTGTGCGTCTTTCATGCAACTTAAGAGTCATTTTCCAGTCAATGTTTATCATTCCCTCCTCGCTACCAATATGCACTTGTAGCACATCCATGATTACTACCATGTCGGTGCTTGTTGAAGTTAGTTTATTGCCGTTTTGAGCTGCTGAGCATCTTGACCTGAAGCAAAGGAAGACTCTAGCTATAAATGGAAGTGCAGTGTGTGAAGTTAAAAGGTTGCAGCTATATACATAGCAGCATAAAAGGCCTGTTTGAGCATCTGTTGCTTTGGAAAACAGAAAAGAAAAAAGCAAAGGTCTGCCTTGAGGCCAGCTCTGATTAGAAAAGTGGCAAATGACAAACAGAAAACTGCCGAGGGGGTTGAAGCTGCTGCACATTAGGCTGAATTTTAAACTGAATGCAAGCTGCAGCTGCAAAATTAATAAATTTAAATATTCAGTTTGTCATTTTATGGTCTAACAAATGCAAACCTAACTATACATGAAGCTGCAAAATAAAGGAAAAAGGATCCATAAATTTGAAATCTGTCATATTGAATCTAATATGAAAATACAACTGAAAAAGAGAAAACTTTCCTTTAGAGTAAGTAAATCATTATGTTTTGCTGTAAAGCACTTTGTGCTACTCTCACATTGTATGAAAAGTGCTTTATAAATAAAAGGTGATTGATTGACTGATTGATTGACTGTGTCCTGGTACCAGGGCCCCGACCTTATGGATAACAGATTCAACATCTCTCTGAGGAGAGAAGACCTCCTTATCAGTTATCTCAGAGGATGGATCTGATCTGTAAAGGCAGTGCAGCAACTGTCCCATCTATCTTTAAGTAATGCCAAAATTGGTAAGCAACATAGCAAACTAAAGTCAGAACCAAGCAGCGACCTCCGGGGGATGAATGTGAAGCCATACATGGAAATGGGAAAATTGCAGTTTCCTCCTCCTCCACTAGGGAAAGGCCGTTTTCACAGCGGAATTAAACATGTTTACACAAAACATGATACAAAAACAAACTTTAGGTTTAATAGGTCAAGTTTATTTTCATGATAAATGTGGTGGGAGGGGGAGTATAATATGCTACACTGCAACACAACATTAAACATGCTGAACACCAGATCTACAGTATATGGCTGTATTTTTCCACAGGAAATAGAAACTTAGAAACAGGATAGGAACAGGATTTCTTGTTCCTTAGTGAAAAACAAAAACCTTCATGGTGGGTCAACCTTTTTTCATTGCAAGCTATGTTTACCAAGTGAAATAAGAAAATAGATAGTGAATTGAATTCAGCCACTTCAGACTTCATCCTTTTCTATGTGAAGAAGGTGATGATTTAGAAGTCTTTAGAAGTCAGCTTTTAGATGTTTGCTTGCTTTGAAACACCTGAGTTAAATGGATGGTTAATTGTGCACAACCATAGTATTTAACTGTTAGTGAATGCCCATGGTAAATTGAAAAACTAATGACAATTATGGTGCCCTAAAACAAATTCTCTGCTGGGATTCTGACAAAAGGGTGAAAGAAAATAGAGCCATGCAAAATGCTGCAAATGTCCCTTCTATGCAATAAGTCACAGGCTGTATTAATCATTGTTTTATGGATTATACTAATTTATTAATTTTGTGAGCTGCAATATTTTTTTTTTCCATTCAGATTTTTAGGGCTGTCAAAGTCGACACATGTTCATAGGTCATTTTTTCAAATGTGCTTCAGGTCTCAACCACGTGCACTGCATACACATTTACATCATGAAAACCGAAACCTGGTTTTATCCTGTATGATAATAAAAAATACCAATTTAAGGACATTGTGGTGGTTTTCATTTGCAGTAAGTAAGGTAATACTATGTTGTTTAAAGATTAAAAAACACAGGGTGGACAACCCCTTTAACACCAGCTTGATGAAAGCAATACTTTTCTTTTAAAGGACTTTGGGGCAAATAGACAAAGGCTATGAATGAGAGCCAAATAAATTGTAGGTCTTGCTTTCACTCACCTACTTTGCATTGACTTTATTCTTCTCAAACAATTGTGCGAGAAAAAAGAGAATAACAGATTCATTTTGACATTTTCTTACATTGTTAATGCTCATTTATGTTTTTGCCAACAAAAATGCTAAAATTTAAATTTCTGTGTTCTACCTTTCAGTTTGTTTCACTTGACAAAACTATTTCTTCACGTTTCAATGAATGTTTTTCCAAAAAATATCGTGTTTTGTTGACCTTTATTTCTAACCGTGAACACCGAGTTACCTGACACTTATCAGCGTGGAGCTGCGGTTATGCTACTTCCAGAACAAGGAAGATAATCAAAATCCAATTGCCATTTCTTTCGACCGTTGAACATAATGAGTTTAATTCTTATCCAATTTTCTTTGGCGAATTTAACAAATAGGGAAACATGCAGCTACTACTACTACTACTACTACCGTCATTTAGCAGACGCTTTTATCCAAAGCGACGTACATTTGAGAGAACAACACAAGCATAAATTCAAGGAGTAGGATACAGTTTGAACAGGTGAAC
>JAVQJG010211636.1:0-14248 GCA_036024015.1 Craterocephalus amniculus
TTTCTCCCAGTGTCTTTCTTTTGACTTTGAAATAACACAAACATAAGATAACTCAGATAACAAAAGGCTACATGTCAGCACAGACTACATGACGATGTGGTCTCCATGGATGCCGATTCACTCTGGAGGAGTCTTCTTCCACAGATATGCACACAATAGCTTGTTTACCCTTTGCAAAAGCTGACAAGGGTGGATAGGAGTGTTTTTAGTCATTAATTCTGTAGATGGAATGAAAATCGAATTGATTGAAGGCAGCAGCTTTTGGTCCCACTTGGTGAAATAAATGTGTGGCATTCATTTCTAAGATCACAATCGCTACCAATTCATATGTGGCGATGTTAAAAAAAGGCTCAGTTCTTTTTTCATTAGCCCAAAAGCTAAATTTTCGAAATATTCCATCCAAAATGTGTGAGGATGAAAGACCAAAATGGTCCAAAACCCCTGTGGAGGCACACAGACACCTTGTTAGCAGATATATGAAGAATTGTGTTTTTTAATTTAAGTCCTTGATCTTTTTTGCTTTTTTTTTTTTTTTTTTTTTACAAATCATAAGTCACAGTATCATTCTTTAAAATATTGTGTGATTTTATTGTCTTTTGTTCCAGCTACATTAATTGAGTTCAGACCACTGTTTTTATTGGATCAAATGTAGTTGACTTTTTTAAAAACATACTGATTTGATGTGGACTGAACCAAGGTAGAAAAAGATTCCCTGCTCAATAAATTAAAACCTTCCACATGCTATCTCTGAAAACAGGTGTGACAGTTGCAATCCATCCCCCGGTGACTGTAAAAGACATGGAATTATCCAAGAGCACTTTGTTCATTGCTTCATCTCTGCACTTGCGGTATGCGTGGTAATTTATGTGAGATGACTTTTTGTACTTGATTTGATTGCTATCTGGATTAGTTGTATCTGCTATCTGTGTTTCTAGCTGTTTGTCCCTCCATCATCATCTGTTTCCTCCAACAGATGAGTGCAGATTGGACCCAGCGTTAATCTGAGAAATCCACATTGCTAAGGCAGCTGCTGGCCAACCGAGGGGTTGGCACCCACATCCTGTCATAATGAGTATGACAGCTGGTGGGGCACAAGCTCGTATCATTGGGCTGAAGGCACTTTTCTGTTCCTGCCATTTTGTAACATCACTCTGGGTGGTAAACTTTTAGTTGAACTATTAATTCCACTTTTCTTTCCCATTTTTTTTTTTTTTTGCTTTCATGCATTTAATGAAGATAAAATTATTTCTTGGATCACCTTTCTGAAACCACTGTAGTGAAATGTATTAGTCGGAATAAAATCAATTAGTTAATGAATTAACTAATGCCTCAGGGTACCACCTTCCTTTTTGATATGGAAGCAAGGAAAACAATAAAACCTTATTTAATCAAATAAATCAGTTTAATAAAGAAATCAGTTTAATTCTGAAAGCATTAATTTTACTGAATAATGGATTTCTGTCACTCTTTTGCATCCAAGCATAACAGTCACAACATTCTCAATTATAATGCAGGTTTATTGACAGAAATAAAAAAAGCAGCATGAAAATGAAGCAATGATATAATATTGAAAACACCAACAGAAAGCAGAAGAAATAAAACAGAATCTCAGTAAATAAAGAGACTAAATGGATTATATATGAATAATATAGGTAATCATGTATTTATCTTAAGGAGTTTCAGTGCTCAGAGCTGAGGGAAAGTTTAGATTTTTAATGATTTAATTAATTCTATAGCCTAAATCGAGCACCAGAAACGGAGCAGAGATACCAGTTTACTAACAATTTGGAGGAGAATTGTGGTGAATTTTGACATAAATTAAGGAACTTAGTAAAAGTTGGTTTGAAGTTTTGAAACTCAACTAAATGTGTCTTGATTAAACGGATATAACAAAACATTATCTGCTTTGTAAGCATAAAATATCACTTCTTTACGGGGGCCCAGAAGTGTCATAGCAAACAAAAGCCACAACACTACAACACTACGTTATGTACCTCTCCCATGGTACATGCTCCTCAGACGATGCTGTAACGATCTCGAACATCCCTCTCTGAGCAGCGATCTCGACCTGTCATTCTTCGCTATTAGCTAGCCGAGTGGTACGTAGCCTACTTAGACAACTTTTGCTGTGGCTTTTGTGTTGTGTTGTGGCTTATTTTGTTGTGTTGCGGTTAATTTTGTAGTGTTGTGGCTTATTTTGTTGTGTTGTGTTTAAATTTGTAGTGTTGTGCTTAATTGTGTTGTGTTGTGGTTAATTTTGTAGTGTTGTGGCTTATTTTGTTTTGTTGCGGTTAAGTTTGTAGTGTTGTGCTTAATTGTGTTGTGTTGTTGTTAATTTTGTAGTGTTGTGGCTTATTTTTTGTGTTGCGGTTTATTTTGTAGTGTTGTGTTTTTTGTTTGCTGTGACACTTCTGGGCCACCGTACTTCTTTGAGTAGGAAAGAATAAGTCATTACTTCATTTCTTGTAGTAACTCATTAATATCACACATTCTTTCATGCATAAAAATAAAAAAAAACTTTAATACAAACATAATCTCATGTGCAGATATGAGGATGGTATAAAGCAAGGATTGTCTGCTTCAGTGAATTACTTATTTAGCATATTGGGAAATTCTTTAGTTTTTTAAAGCTGCAGTCTACAACTCTGAGATGAGAGCGGACTTAGCCTGAAGTTTTGAACAGA
Source organism: Craterocephalus amniculus (assembly GCA_036024015.1). Taxonomy (NCBI): domain Eukaryota; kingdom Metazoa; phylum Chordata; class Actinopteri; order Atheriniformes; family Atherinidae; genus Craterocephalus; species Craterocephalus amniculus. The sequence continues at coordinate 2,685 of JAVQJG010211636.1, forward strand.
CACAAGTCTCACGTCACTCCCCCTCCCTTCCTGCTGCGCTCAAGTCCTGCCTCCAACTCCGTCCCCCCACCTCCTCGCCGCGGCGCATGCGCGGCGGCCATGAACGCAACGTGAAATGAACAGTATACACAACACAACACAACATGGCCAACTCGGCATCGGTTCTATTAATCCTTAGCTCCCGTCATTCACTATGAGGCAAAATGACCAGTGCCGGTGTGGATGTTGGCTAAATAAATAAATTTAAGTTGTTTGTTAACAAGGAGTATTGAAAAATGTCAAAATCATTCATTCAGTCTGTATTTAGACCAGCGTTGTACCAAAGTTTGTCACTAGATGAGTTCAGCAACAGCTGATGGGTAATGGAAAAAAAAAAAAACAGCTGACGGGTCAACAACAACTTGCTGAGTCAGTGTTGGTAAATAAGAAGCTGAAAAAGACGCTGACAGAAGTCCGGCCCGTGCTGCGTTTAATCGGCTCCTCTGATGGAAGTGAAGGCAGCAGACTGGAGCTTCTTTAGCTATGTTAGCTACGTAGCTAGCTCAATGACTGGCATCGCTCTTCTCTCCTGGAAGTTGTGGGCTCGGGTGGAAGAAGCTACTTACCGAAGATGGAGGCTCTGCTGCCGATATAGATCCTATAGTTTGCATCCTGACCTGCAGCACCAACCCTCCTCCCAGATCATCACTGGGATCGGATGAGGGAATTTCCCTGACAGCGGCATCATCCTGACATAAGTAGAACATAAAATCTGCTTTATTGATAAAAAAACTTTATAAACAACACTCTTGAAAATACTTTACATCAGCATTAAAACAATTAAATAACTGGAAATGTTATGAAAGTTAATGTAAAGAAGTGATTTAAAAAAATTAAATGGCAAATAGCCAAAATCTCAAACAGAAATCAAGTTAAAAAAAATTGAAGAGTGAAGTGGCCTCTTACTCAAGCTCTTATTGAACCTTTCATTCAACTCATGATTTACACTATATTAATAATAATAATAATAATAATAATAATAATAATAATAATAATAATAATAATAATAATAATAATAATAATAATAATAATAATGGTGGGACATGAATTGATTGCTTCCTGCATAAAGGAAATTCTGCTTTAAAATATTTTGTCTATAGGTTGACAGGGTTGTACATGTTACTGGAATATGCAATCTACCTAAGTGATAACCTTTTATGCATTCATCCACATAACAAAACAACAAACTTGGGACACACTATGAGCCTGTGCCCAAAAATTGCTCTTTCAATCTGATTTGTTATCAGTATACCATTGTTGTGGGGAAGTAATTTGCAACAGATGGCTGGATGTAATTCGAATGAAAAGAAATGAGAGGCAAAATACAATTAAAAAACAGACACTAAAAATTAAAAATATTGGCTGATGCTGAGATAAAACTTGGACTCTTTATCCTATTTCAGCAACAGATGGAATTAACTGGAACGATAAATGTTCTGGCACTGAGTGAGGGGGAAAAAGGGGTCATAAGTATAGCATGTTATAATGTATGTTTGATTGAGCTCCAAATGCACACATAACTTCCAGCATTAGTAATTTTCTAAGTTTTATATGAGGGCACACTGAGTGCAGTGTTGATCAGTAGTTTACCAGAAGTGACCATATTTGGACAATTTAAGTCTTGACTGGATATAAATGTATATATGTCTATGTTAGCCTTAATATCTGTTTAATAATGGATTTTATAAAATAAAGTACATGGGAAAGATTGACTGTAATAACACCATTATATTAACTAATGCTTTAAATATAAATATAAATAATAATAAGTCTTTTTTTTTCTCTCAATGCCCATTTGTGCATAGAGAGCACTGCTATTCACCTAAATCTGTAAATCTGAATAGTATTTTAATAGTGGCATTTTCATGAGTTGCAGACAGTACATTCTATTCTATTATTAACATGATGTTAGTAATGTCTGCATTGCAATCCCTACTACACAATTTGTATCCATCCCAATTTTATCCAAATGCACAAAGAAATTTAGCATTTTCTTCTTTGCTTCAAAAGTGTGTTTTCTTTTTACCATAGACTTTGTTTGAAGTTAATTAAAAATAAGTTCCTCAACAGGTTGATAATGGTTTTCTTTGTATGTAAATACAACTTTGCTCATTTGGGATATGACCATGTACAGGATATAAAAGGTATAATAAATACAAGAAGCGACAGATCATATGATTGAGTAGTCTGGTGATACTTTTATACACTTTTTCTGTTGTTTCGAACTGTTAAATAGAATGAGAGTAGCCTATACTCCAAAATTAGCTAGTGCAACAAAAATATGGAAAGGAACTGGAAAAGTAGACTGAAACGACTAAGGTGCATAGCTCTAGAACTTGCATGAATAGCTGTGTACTGTATATGGGAATCGCACAATATGATGCAAAAATGTGACAAAGATGTTCCTGAAAGCAGAGAAAAAGTCCAGCATGCATATGATGCTGAAATGTGTTTAGCATGCATCACTGAACTACATGGTTTGATCTTCATTTGGTCTTATTTCTGGTCTATTTTTAAGAAATATAGATTGTTTATTTTAGGTTGCAATATAATTCAATTCAAATTCATTATTTCACAAATTTCATTGGAAAAATTTGATGAATTAAACAACCCTGTATTAGTCGCTGTATTTTGATCATTAATTAAACTGAGTTGTCTATAAACATTGTTTTACTCATTCAGACCTATGGCTTCACTGGTTGATTAGATTCTGATGTTTTAACCTTGTACCCTCTGAAGCCCCGTAAGGATCGCCCACCACCTGCCAACTGGGTCACCTCTAAAACCTTCTAAGCACATATAATTGATTTCCTAGTAAATAATGTGCTTCTTTTGTGAGCGGCGCTGCATGTTTAATTGTCTGCTTTGAGAATCAGTGCTCTCCCATTTATATGCAGTAGCCACACTTATTGCAAGCGTAATTAATTTAATTTGATTAATTAAAGACAGTGCTTCAGCATTTTGTTTGATCACTTCTGGCATTGAAGGGAGACTTGTCTTTCCTCACTTAACTTTGTTCCATAGGTACACGACACAGTAATCCTTATCTATTTTTTCCTGCAGGTGTTACATTTTCTCTCATTTGTTCTTCTTTTATGATGTTTCCTTGTCACTGCGGCACTACCGTTCATTTTTGTCACTGTGTATCTAACCAAATGCAGTATGTATTGTAAACACATATTAAAACCCCATATTTATTGGATCCCAACTGGACGCATGTGTATCATAAAATATAGATTTGACAAAAATGAACAGAGTAAGTCTACTACAGAGACTGCTCTTCATTCCCCTTCGGAGGCTCAATCAGGTGTGACTCATGGTGAATAGGCTTGGAGGACAAATGGAATTCACTGTGAGCCGTCACACTGACAAGCTTGTCATCTTCCTCCTCTATAATTGTCTTTCCATTTCTCAGCGGGTCAGCAGAGATCCAGCTGAAATGTGTAGTGTTGCATTTATGTCTTTCTGTCATCCAAGAACGGATCTGAAAAAGAGAATTTTATCATGTTCTTACAATGGAAGCCTTTTGTCTCTAACACTTAATGGCCAAATTTACATTTTTTTTTCAGTCACCACTTCACTGTCATTGCCTGGACTCATGAGTTTATGGGGATAATTTCTGCTGGATAGCACAAATCATTTCTTTTGAAACTCATCTCTACCCCAATGGTTACCAAATACCCCAACTGGTTTAATGGATTACTTGGTTTAATGAAATTCACTAACAAACAACTAAAACAAGAGTGGACACAAGTATATTAGTATATATTATTAGTAACTGCCTGTTTTTTGTTTTGTTTTTTTTTTACTCAAGTACATCTCAACATCAGTCAAAATCTGAATAATCATCAGTAAGTCTATCTTTCAGTTCTGTTTCACGCTGTTTTCTGCAGAGGAGAAACAATAGAAACAGAAGATTTGTTAACTTGCTGGCAGTTAAGGCCTTATAGTTTAGTTTCAGTTGTTCCAATATACCAGTCTGCTAATAATCAAATGTATTTTACAGTTTTAGTTATCTTGTGCTGTAGAAAACAACTAAAGCTTGTAACCTAAAACCCCCCTAATGTAACGGTGCCAGTGTGGGTGTAGAGCAGTGAGAGTTTCTTTTATCTTTTCTCTTGTTTTGACTTTGTCCATCAAGCCAAAATAACTGCACACATATCCTTTCACATCTGAGCTTCTTTTTATATTCAATGAATTTGTTTACATTTCCAGCTAATGCTTGTGTTTCCATACCCCATAACTAATGGTAGATTAGCATTTGGCTGTGCTAATAATAGATTAAAATTTGTATTGGCTTTCATAAATGGCAAAACATGAGATGGAAAATTCCATTAGGCCTTAAAAAACGATTTAAAAAAAAAACAGACAAAGAAAAAGCATGCATATTTAGCTACAAATAGGGCTTTCTGCCTTTATGTGGGCATTTTGTTTGCAGTTTAGCACAGAGAGTCAGTTTTATGTGTTTGCCCCATGCTGCTTGGTCAGACAGAGCATGAATAGCAATGTTCTTTTCAGATATGCAAGTTAACACAAAAGGAATATCTTCAGTGATATTTCATGTGTTTGCTGGACGGAAAAACTTTATCTCAAAGGGCTGAAATTGTCTGCCAATTTCAATGAAGGAGAAAAGCCCGAACACCCTTCAAAGCTGACTAGAGCAATCTTTGTGTAAAACCCAGCTTGTGAGCAGCTTTGTGGACCATGCTAAACTGCATGCTTTGAAAACTCAGTCAACAAAAAGGCTGTTCTTTACTTCAGTGTGAGGGGAGAACACATTTGTTGAAGCAATTAAGCAATTAGAGTGCGTGCAGTGCTCATGTTGTTGTCTTTGACACTTGAGTCCTACCATGATATATTCTTATTGTCAGTAAGTGGAAAAACAGTTTCACATTGTAAATATATGGAAACCAATTGCATGTATCCTGTAATGTCTCATTTCGGGAGGTGAAGAGAAAACTCATGATTGACGAATCAGCCGAACATTTAACAATGTTCTGTAAAATATACAATGCAGAGTATTCTATGTATGTTTATTTTGCGTGAAATGTATAAGATAGAAGTAAGTTAATAAATTGTTCGTAGACAAACATACCTTTGGTATGGATGGCAATGTCGGCTTGATCGTGATCATTTTTAGATATGAAATCTCTAACCAATTTAGGCTTGATTTTTCTAATAAAAACATTAAATTGAAGCATATTAAAAACATGTCAAAATAAGAAGAAAGTGTTTAAGGAAGAAAATATGTGGGGAGCAGCTTCTGGAGAGGAAACAATTATGATGTCTCATTCAAAGTACAGCGTGTTGGTAAAAATTAACAGCTTTATCTTTGCACATGCAGGTCCAGGGAGCTTTGAAAGACTTGTCAACTTGATTGACAGCTGGTGATGTCTAGATGATGAAGTTGGGTGTTTGATACACAGGCATTAAAATTTAACCAACATAGTTCAAAGGAAACATCCAACTTGTTTTTTAAATCGCTCATCATGTTCAGGACTGTGGGAAGAGTATATTTCTGTAAAGATAGCGCTGAGAGTGTGGTGATATAACACATCCTTGGCTTCATAACCGTTTTTTAATATGCATTTTTCCCCTTAAAAATGAGAGTTAGTCAAAGAAAGAAAAATGTTCTCTGTTAATCCAAATATCTTCATTATTTAGTATTCCTGGATCCTCCTCTTCAGCTTTACAAACTAAAGATCCAAAGTATTTTATTAATTTTGACTTTTAAGAGTTATGCAAAATCAAAGAGCGTCCAAACTTTATCAAAGCACTTCCAATATTTGATTATATTAAAATCTCTCCTGCTTGACAATTAGCATAATTGCAGAGGCCAATGATTGTTCTTTCATAAATATCAGTCAAAGCCATCTAGGACAACTCATTTGTGACTCAGAAGTGATTTAATGAAAAGGTCAGTAACTGACCAGCCAGTGGGTGGCTGACACCTGTCTCTACTTCTCTCACCTCATATTTTCCTCCTTTCTCCTCGACCCTCTGAGGTCTTTCCTCTCTAACGCTCTGCCAGGCTTCAACTCCCTCAGATGTTACCCCCCATGAACTTTGCTATAGAACTGTGTTCATATGATGGCTTGTGATCTCATGATGAAATGAATCCTTCACTCTGTGGATGACTCAGATGATTCTCTTTGACTTTCAATCTGTCTCTCATGAGGTTAGGGGTTTTCTGCATTGGCGGGCTGATAACGTCCCACAGCTATACATCATCAGTTAAGCCTTTACCCCTGAAATTGGAGCTATAACGGATGCCCGGCAAGTACTGTATTGACAGTGTTTTATAATTTCAGACGTATTTTGTTACCATCAGGCTGTACGAAAAGCTGTGTTATGTGAAAAAATTAGTGTCTTCTTTCAAGAATAAGGTGAAAAGAGATCTAAATATGTTTTATGTTTTTTTTTAAATTTCATTCTTTAGAAATATGAGAAACCTTCACCTTTTCGCTTTCTGGAGCCCAATCTGTTACTGTAGGTTTGGCTTCAGTGCAGGCAATGCAATCAAGGCCATTTTTAGATCATGTAAAGCATAAAATTATTCATTTATGCAAAATGAATGTCATATATAATTAATTTTTGTTAAAAGATATTAGGTAGACTGGCATCAACACTGACAGATTAAAAAATTTTCAAAATAGATTCATGCAGGCCATTGATCCTTGAAAACCACTTTGTAAAACCTTTTGTAAAGGTCAGTGTTAGGGAACTGGATACAGATCCCCTTAGAAATTCCTGCATTGTTTTGAACCAGGTAACTTGTAAATTAAACTTTGATGATCCAACATTTGTTTTGGATCCAACCAATGGTTTGTTTTCTGAGGTTGTTAGTGCAGATCAAAAACTTGGGCTCCATGTATACTTACTTTGGTTATCTAAAGGAATTTTGTCCATATGACAAGAAGCATTGTTCATGATGGTTCAGGTTGCCATTATCATTGCCACAAAGTCTTGAATATGGTCTGTCACAATGTTTTGTAAGTGTCAAGTGTCAAGCAAAACCTAATCTGTGAGATGACCAGTGCTATTCATGTTATTACTGGTTTGCAGTAAAACTAGTTAATATTTTATATTGAATATAAAAATACAGCACAAATAATAGGAAATATTTATTGATTTTGGTACAAAATTTAAATTTTGTAGAATTGCAAAATATAAAGACCATTCTTAATGTGCACTACAAAAAGCCAACACAGTATTTGCAGAAAAACAAACAACAAAAAAATTCAACTCTCTTTTGTGCACCAAACATACACTCTGCCCAACATGTACAGTCAGGATTGGATCAGAATGGTTCCAAAAAAGTGAGAGGTCAGATGGCTGCAAACTTTATCCAAGGCAAATATGAAAAGTCACAAAATGTAGGGGAACATGCACCTTCACCCACTCGCCCAAAGCACCGTAGAGGGAACAGTTAGTCTGGGTAAATTACGCTGAAGTTTCCAGTATGACTTGGGCTCTGAGACTAATTAGATCCATGGCCTCAGGCAATCAGCAAATCTGTCTCCTGCACCTTACAACTGCATGTTTCTGGTTGGAAAAATCCAACAAATAAAACAAGCACATACAATATATCCGACTACTTACACAGGCCTAAAATTAAGTTTTCTACCCTTAGATACATTACTGTATGTATGTTTGCTAATGAGGCAGGGCAATTCAGGGTTTCAACAGCACTGGCTGCTTTTCAGCCTTATGTGACCATTACTTTGTTTCATGCAGTCTCATGTATTATTGTAGAGAAGAAACATTTATTTAATCATAGAAATGATTCATATCTTGTTATATTGATCATAGAAGAGAAAATCCAATTGGTTCTTCAAGCACAAGCAATTATTATCATCCACAGAATTCCATTTTTTAAAGTGTTGTATTATATATTAGAATTTTGTAGTCAGATGAAAAATGAGAAGTTAACATGACTAACATAAAAAGCAGTTTCACATGTAATCCTTACAGATGAATTTCATAATGAGTTGAATCTACATGTCAATACGTCTCAGTTAGGACTTTATCCACTCCCTCACAAGTACCTTATTCACATAGTCGTTTAGATTACTGGATGGTACAGAAACAGCCTCTGTTTTCTTTCTTTTTTGAAGCTGGGGATAGCTCAACCAAACCATTTTCATTTAATTTGTGATTGTATTTTCATATGCATGGCTAGTTGTATCACAACAGGCAGCAGTATTCCAGGACTAAGCCCATCAGGTAGGTATGTTGTTTCATTAAAATCCGTGTACATAAAATTGCCCTTGACTTTCACCGGCTCCTTTTTATTCTTTTACACTCTCCTCAACTGAAACATCTAATTACTAAACAGATTTTGACAGAGAACAAGCCAGGCACAGCCTTTAGAACGGTTGTGTTACATTACAAGAAAGTGGTTTAACCTCATATGTCATCAAGAAAGTTTTTAATGGAAAATAAAATGCAAACTGTGATCCAGAAAGACATCAACATGAAGGAGTCTGTTTAATATGACAAGAATAGACAAAGATTATAAAAATCCTAAAAGTATTAAACTTATGTAGCACCATTAGATATTAATAGTAATATTAATATTAGCATTACTATTGAGAAAAACCTTGGAGCACCACTCTACTTAATGATATAGAAGTAAGGAAACCATTCAAATCTAATATCAATGGGATAAATCAATTACATGAATGGATCAGTCTCAGGACACGTAAGAGTTCTCACTTGAATTGACCTTTCATGATACATCAGAAAACCAAACAACGACTAGTTATATGAATATGAACATTTATTAACTAGACTGTTAACTAGGCTGCTTAAGAAAAAATATGAATAGGCTATTAAAAGGGACAAGACAAAACAAATATGAAAATAAAGGTGCAGTATATGCAAGTACGATCAACCAACATTCATGAGGCAAGATATGTAATAATAAGCGCAAGTTAATTAAACTGGGTTAATTAATTGATTAATGTTCAAGAGACTGAAGAAAAGATTTCAAAATCCTAAGATCTATAGGTCTGTATAAGGTGTAGGCCTAAACTAATTCATAAGGAAGGATTTAATTCACTATCACCACTCTGGTATGACACTAGTCATGGTTCATGGCACCTGATAAGAGGACAGTAATCATGTCAGTGGGTCCGATGTTTCACTGAGTGGACTCACGGCTGGAGGAACTCAAGGAAGCAAGGTTAAGTGGGTGACTCCTTCCGACGCTTCCAGATCCTGAAAGTTTGTTCTTGATGCTTATGGCTTGTCCAACCTCAGGATGGGATCTGCAGGCTTCTTTATCTCTTATTCTCTGGGTGGACTTCTAGAGGCTGCGGGGACTGGTGTCAAATAGCTGTGGATAGCAAAAAAGAAGACCAAATTAATCAGCAGAGTGAGGAGGACTGTTAACTTAAGGAAACATTCATCTCATTGTCTAATATCACTTTTCTTGATGTGAGACTTCATGAGTCATATCACAGAGTCTGATCCTAGAAATGTCATTATTTCATTCTGATAAAAAGTTTTAAAACATAGAAATGTGTTTTAAATTTGTTTGAAGCTCAGGAAATTCTGGTGTGTGTCACTGCCATTTCTCGTAGAGAAAGAAAGTTGGTTTGTTTAGCTCAGAGTTGGGGGAGGAAGGTGAGACTTTGTTGGAAGTCTCCTTTTGGTCTCACCCTTGTAAATACCAAGGCTGGTTGATCCTGCAGGAGTAAAGGTTAGCTTGAGGTGACCAAACCATTAATAATTCCAATGGATGATTTGGGTTTCAGAGTCACTCCTAAATTGTTTGCGAGACTCCGGATTTGAGAGCCTTTAGCAGATGGACAAAGATGATCTTTGAGGGAGAGGAGAGCTATACCATGGTTGTCTGTTCCATGTCCACAATAACATAGAAGTTCATAAGATTCCAACAAAGTTTCCTCTGGTGTGTGGCTGGGTTCCTGCCAGGGACTACGCCACAATTAAATATGAGATGTCCATAGCTTACCACAACACAGCTAAACACAGTGATTGTGTATGTCATGACTAACGGCGGCGGAACAGGTGCTTTAGCCAAGACGACCTTCATAAATTGTCTGAAGGACCACTGCGATCACTGAATCCCACCATGTTAATAACTTTGACCTTTTTCATGGGAGATCTATCCCTCTCAAGTGAAATAACCTCCATTTCACCCAGCATGAAGTTCAGCTGCTATTTGGGATCATGGAGTCTTTGGCAACAAGTATGCACTCCAGCTGAACAACTGAAGAATAAGCTCATAATATTCTCCACTAGAATGATATCTTTGAGCTTTGCCAAACGAGCAGTGCTACTTGTCCCTGACATGTGATAGATACTCACCTGCAACCATCTTTGCTTTCATTTAACTCTCAGCTTTGCGTGATGTCACTTTTAAATGCCTCTTAGTTAGAGCCTGGCACATGTGAAGGCAAATATTTGCACACTTTTGAATGTTTTAAAGTAAATACTGTATGACTAGTTTGGCATGCGTTTAAATAATATCTGTTTTCACTTTCATTCCACAATCAAACGAGAGGCCAATGATGCACATGGTGACTCAACAGTGTTTCAGGATTCATACAGTTTGGTCCTGCTGGTATTCATCTGTTTAGTATATGTGTGCAACTAGGCATCAACATTAACATTTGTGTGTGTGTATTCTGTGGTCTTTTTTCACTCTAAGACAGTAGTGTGATTAGATGAGAGTAAAACTCATCAACCCATGGAGATAAGACAGCTGCCTTGGAGCTGTGGATTACAGCTAAATGAATCAGTCTGTTGGGGGAAGCAGCACCAAGCACCAACTCTGCCCACTACCAAACTACCACTTTGTTCATGTCTCTGTTGCCAACTGGGAATGAGTCATCTGATATTGATGCTTGTATACCCCCGGCTGAAGTTTTGTGAACAGCCACTGGACTGTGATGGTCACAGTTTGTGTTTATTTATTTATTGAATTTATTTATAGAATTCTTTTTCATATCTACAGTAGAATAATTGTGTTTTTACAATATGTCCCATCAATTCAAAAATCCCAAAGAAGACCCTGAAGTTACAATATGTTGCTCTCTTTGCTTAGAAATACAAGTGAAATAAAAGTGGATATCAGGGCAGATTCAGATTCTATAAACTCACTAGCAGATTCGTAGTTTTGACTTTGAGCTAATCTTTGAAACCTCAACAAAGTCTGGCTGAGTAATTGACCTAGTTTTGAGGAGGCTCAACCTTGGCCTCCAGCTCTTAAAAGGGCAAAGACTGTCAGCAAATCTATGGCAGCTTTCATTTTTATGAAGTTATTTTACAAAATAGTTATACCTGCACTTCACAGCAAATCCTAGACCAGGGGTGAAGGACTAATTGAGTAAAGCTTATCAGGTAGTAAGAATTCAGTTATCTGACTGCTTTATTTTTAAAGAAAGTTTAGCTCAGGACCTTGGGATGGATGGATGGATGGATGGATGGATGGATGGATGGATGGATGGATGGATGGATGGATGGATGGATGGATGGATGGATGGATGGATGGATGG
>JAVQJG010211651.1:0-26668 GCA_036024015.1 Craterocephalus amniculus
AAAACATAATTAATGCAACTCAAAAAAATCTCACACAATGACAAATGGAACATCCCAATATTTTCACCTATAACCAGTTGCTCCGATGTTCTCACACATGTTTATTTAAATATTTCTCATTGACCTGATTTCATCTTGCACAAAGATGAAATCAGTTTATCCTCTCATAGTGGTGGAAGCGGAGAGGGGAGCAACTGTGCAGCATTCGTCAACATGACTGAACAGACAAAGAAGGAAACCTTGGCTGTGTATCAAACCAGTCTCCTGTTCACAATAGAAATACTGCCCATGGGAATATGACATTTTTTCTGCTATCCCAGTGCAAAATTTGTTCCAGTGCAACAAAAAATCTGCTCTGTGGAAAAATGAAATAAAGTAAAATAATGGTCGCTCTGTCTGCTTGCTGTTTGGAATGACAACATTTCCTACAATGTTTTCCCTCTCCTGTGAGGGTTTGTGACATTGGGAGCCTGATAAACTGCTGTTACACTCATAAACAGAAAAACAACGATTTGGTATGGATCTTGAAGGAATTCCAATAGTTTAAACTATGTAAAGATATCATATCAAAGATATCCCACCTGCAAAATACCTTATACTAAAAAGAGAAAAAGCAAGCGGATGTGAATAAACAGGCCATTATGAATGCGCAATGTGGCTGATTCAGCAAATAAACACTGGAAAACATTGTCAGAGGAAGAGAGGAAAAGAAAAAGAATCAGAGACAAAACAAGTGAAAACGCAAGTCAAGAGGAGACTGTATTTTACTGACTCGAGAGATCTGAAAGTACAGGCAGAATGCAAGATGGATGCTGAAATACCCATCGATAAGGGGCGCATAACTGAAACAATTGCAAAAGTTCCATAGTGTGTCTTTCTTTCGCAAGACTGTGAAAAGCAATCAGAAGCATTTTACTTACTCATTTCAGATGTTCACAGGTTCCAGTGGTTTCAGCCATCAGACACACCCACCCAAGCAACCCAGCAGGGACTTATTTTCTGTGAGTTTATGTTCAGGCTGCTTCACACAACCCACAGATTTCTGCTGCTGATCCACCGCCACCTTGGAGGAAGTTCTTCTGTCTCGGTGGACATCTTAATGGTCCCTTTTCTGTCGGCCTCTGTCACCAGCAGCATGTTGTTGGACCTGCAGACTGTCAGCAGGCTCTGCGTCCCACCATAATGAGTTTACACCTCAGTCACTACCTGCAGCTTCAGCACTCCTCCAGCAGCTCAGCAGCCTACATAATTTCTTCTTCTCCGTTTACCTGCCTCAAATCTGCACTATTCAGTGAATTCTGAGTAAATGATTGTCTTGTAAAATCTGAAGTTATTTATCCTCCAAAAAGTCACGCTCCTTGAAATCTAAAAACATCCCCCTGCACTAAAATATCTTGACCATTCATACCATTTTCATCATTCAGTAAATGATGCTTATCTGGTCACCATGTGGCCCTACCCGCCCTGTTTGCTCTGCCTTTATAGGCTATGCTGTAGCCCCTTCTTTGAACAAGAGAGCAACTCTCATGAAGAATAAGCTAAATTGAATAAGGTTCCCTGGCATTGCTCTTATGGCCATAGCTAGTTGACTTTTTTGGCAACCACATAGGCTATAGTCCGGCCATTTTTGCTGCTAGGTTAGCTGGAAGCTAGCATGCCAGAGCTGCAACTGCTAACAAGCCCTTTCTTTCTCAACCAGTGACCAAGTGTTAAAGATGTCATAAAAGGAAGAAGAAGGAGAAACATTGTCATTCTGACACTTCCACTTTCATGTGAACTCCACTACTCAGTACATTTCTCTGCATAAAGTCAATGCTTAGCATCTGTAGATGCTAGCATCTACCAAAAAACCTTTCTATATATTGTAGCTGCCTATTCTCATTTTAATTGTTCTTCATAACACAAGCCTCCTAAGTGTAAAACTTTACCCAGCCTGTTGTCATTATTTTCTGTCCCTCTGCTCTGTCAGTAAATTTAATTTCTAACCTAAACTGTGGTTGCAGTGTCCTGTAGCTAGCACATGTTTCCTTAAAGGAGTTATACCTGACATTTCTACACGGTATATTATGTGGTAAAAGGGATAAGTCCAAAAAAATGATTGACTCATTGATTGCACATATGTACGAGTCCAGGCCATTTTAGTTAGCAAAAGCAGCTAGTTTTTATCTTTGGCGTGACGCTTGGCCTGATTTAATATCATGTAGCTATAGCTCCTTTAATGCTGATGTGCTCTTCTTCAGTCACCAAGGACCATGTAAGTCATTAGACATATTTAAGTGGGCATGGGGCCACCCTAAAATATTATTAAGCTCCCCTAAAAAGATCCTAACCTGATTGCTTTCACAGTTGGCTTTAATGAAGTTTTCTCATTTGAAGTCCCACCAGTCAAATCCACCAGTCCATTTTATTACAACTCCATGTTTTCATTCCCACCTTTCACTCCAACTACAGCTACAAGTAACACCATGGGTCCATGATTAAAATGGATATAGCTAGAGGACGTTTTTTATATATATATTACTCATTGCCAACTCCACCAACCTTGGTTATTATTGATAAACAGCCCCTGTTTTGCAAATAAAACAGTCGGCTTAACAGCCCTTTTAGTCCAAATCTTGATGTTGAGTTATGTTATCGCTGGTAAGCTCAGAAAACAAAAAGAGCTCATTTTGTTCTGTAGCTCTTATCAATCAAAAAGGGGAGAAAAAACAAGGATTACTCCACTGTATTGCTGAATTTGTAGGACTAAGTCTAACCCTAAAAATATGTGAGTTTCAATTATTCAGGTAATTAAAATAGCTAAAATGATGTAAACCTGCCCATTACAGAGGACATACAGATCAGGACACAGAGGTGAGGCAGATGGATAAAGAAAGAGACAAAACAGTGAACAAGGAACCATCTCCTTCCACCAGAGGGTTTGATTTAGGTAACAAGAGACCTGGCAGATGGCATCGTACAACTGCTCACAACATAGGTGCAATTAATCACTTTTCATGGGAATAATGAAGGTAAAAACAGATCAGGTCGGTCTGGAATTTATAAGGAGTAAATAAGGAATCTTTTTGCATTTCCATCTTGTCAAATTTCACTATTAACTTCATATTTTCTCTTGGTTATTGTACTCTATTCTACATGGAAGTAAAACTACAGAGTAAAACCACATCCTAATTGAATCAATCATCAGAGCAGTGATGGATGGTGGAATTAACTCTCTTCTTAGTTTCCTCGTAGCCTGAAGGCTCCTGGTTAAGCCTTGGCCAGAGCATTGTTATGTCGACTTGATGTTTTCCCTGTGTATGACTTTCTCCCACTGTCCCAAAACTGCATGTTATATGATTTGTCGATGATAACCCTGTGTAAGTATGAGTGACCCCACATAGGATAAAACAGGTATAGAAGATAGATGAACAGAATTATTCAATAGGAAGTGAAATCAGCTGGTATGTGGCTGTTCTATTTAAACATTTAGCATATAATCTGTATCACTGTATTTAGAAAAATCATATTTAAACCCTAGCGACTTCCCTGCTGGGGACACTTGAAAATTCTGTATTAAAATGAGTAATGCTCCAAACTTCGAATAATAAACCACGTGATTAAAGTTCTGGCTCAAGGAAAGATTGTGGTCGCAGGCAAAAGCAATCAACACCTCACTGAGTACAAGCGGGAGAAAGGATAGTACGGCAAAACCCACACCTTTTAGAACATTTGCCTTTCCAAAGAAATTTTTTTGTCACATCGTCACCATCCTTTCACTTTTACGTGTTGCTGAGGTCAGTCACTCTGTCACTAAAGGTCACCTGTCAGGGAAATGTAAACACAGGTCATTTCAAGCATCCATCTTCCCCATTCCGTATTCATCCATCTCATGTCCCTCTCATTCATTCGCCAACCTGCATGTCAGCATCCAACGCCGCCTTTAAGCAGCGTTGTTGTGTGGCTCAGGATAATAAAGATTGAGCCCAAAACGAGTTGGCACATATAAATGGAACCGACATTCTCATGAAAAATCAGACACGTCTTGATGTAAATCCTGAAAACAAGTCATGTGCTCCGCGTCACACGTGCAAATACACTGCCTGAGTCACATCACCATAAGCAAACAAGATGTACGTGCTGACGCTCACTCAGCACAAATGTCAAGGGTTGTTGCTCTTCCAAAACTGAAGTTAGCATGACTCATTAAAGCGAATAAGAAGGAGCTCTCCCTTGACATTTTCTATGCAAATCCAGAGATTATGTTGCCACATCTGTGCTTATAAACAGCCCATGTGTATATGTCACATGGGCTCTGCAGAGATGGCTGTAATTCATCATGCAGGCAATTAATGCCCTGCATGTTAAATAAGAAAGAGAAGGGAGAAGTAGTCTCCATGCTGTTGGTGGAGTGTCTGTGATTGCATGGGTGCAGGCTTTGTGTGTTCGCACATATTGGAGTGACGGAAACTCCACCTCCCTGTGTGTTTGAGCAACTTTTATTTCTTGTCACACAAAAGAAAGGCAGTGAGAATAATCAGCATGTGTCTGTGTGTGGCGCTGACTGTAATAGATTGTGACACATTGTACGGAGAGCGGCAGCGGAGGCACTCTCACACAGATGTTATGTGCGACCAGTTCCCGCATCCCATTATCCGTTAAACTGCGCAGCGTCGTGCGCGGCTTAGATTGCGATGTCAACTTTTACATTCACTGCAGTCGCTGCATTAGCGCTAGCCATATGGTTCCCATTCTACCTTCTCTGCACCTCCATCAGCATGGCACCAGTTTTCATCCGTCTTCCCGAGCAGAGGTTTTCCATTTATGCTCAGTGAAAGAATGTAATGGTTGCGCTAAAGAATTAGCCCAGCATGCATTTTTTTAAGGATAAGAAAGAAAAAAAAACTGCTCATTAAGTGAGGTTCTAATTGTTGGTGATGTGCCTGCTGTTGTTGCAGAATAATTATAAGAAGTGATAGACATTTGCTGAGACGTGATTAGAAATTTCAGAAAAGCATAACCTTGATAAATGAGTACGTAAAAGGAACATAAAGATCAAGTCAGTCATGGAATTGTGCATGATTATTTACACAAATTATTAACAAACATGCAAAGTGTTGAAGTGGAATCCCTTGAGAGATGAAGTATGATTCTTGTGGGGTTACCTTCAGAGTAACAATGTGGGGTTAAAGTCCAAACAGTAGAGTTAGTCCCTTCCACATCTTAGATCATGAGCTGAAATGCCTTGTTGTTATTGTTGTTCCGGCTTTTCGTCCTTTAATTCATAATGTCACTGTGTCCTATTTCCCTAATGCAGCTCTAGAAGATAAAGAGTAACAACTCTATAAAGTGTCAATAAAGAAACAGCCCTCTATATTGCTTTACCTTTCATTAAAGTCTTCAGAGAAAGCTATGGCCAAACAAATCATCCTTAACCAGGAATAAAAAGGATGACTTACAAAAACAAAAGATTGAAATCCAACAACAGAACCTTATAACCTCTACATACACATGAGAAAATTATTTAAGAGGAAAAAAAATGGCTACTCTTCCCTAAAACTAAAGTCATTCATAAAATACACCATCTTAATTAACTAACGGGTTCACATACAGCAAAACTCTGGCAAATACACACCGGGAAACCTAAGGCCAACACAGAAACATGGCATAATATATAAGTGGCCAAAAGGCCCAGAAGTGCAGCTCTCTAGGCCATGCCCAAGTATTGATTGGCTGGAAAAGGTAACCACTTAGCAGAAGGAAGAGCACCAGCATAATGCACAACATTACTGTAAATCACATTCCTATGGGGATGTCATCGTTGAAAAAAAAAAGTATACCCTGACTTTTGTTTTGTGACCGTGTATTTCAAGGTGGCCCAGAAGTGTTTCAGCAATACAAAAGTAACAACACTCCACAATTAGCCACAACGGGAAGTTTCCCTGCTTTTTTTTTTCTTTTTCTTTTCCAGAAAAACAGCAGAATCTAGAAACAGGGTTGCTAGATCACTCGGATTTCCACACAATTTAACTTCTTTTGAAAAAATAATAGCGTTATTATGTGTTTGGGCTGAAAACTGTTCATCATGGCAACCCGCTGAATGAAGTATGATCCAAAAAAGTTATGCTGCAGGAACAATAGATGTGATTTCAAAGGAAAGAAAATGCTATGTAAATTCCATTATGGCTTATTGTGTTGTTGCTTGGTGTGTTGTGGCTAACCGTGGAGTGTTGTGTCTTTTGTTATTGGTGCAACTCTTCTGGGGCAGTTGCACTAAACTCATGCATGAGCCATAATTAACTAACCCTTCCCTTAACTACAAGCCGCCCGCTTTTACAGTCTAGATAAATTCGGCAGTAACTTGCCTTTTTCGCTTTGAAAAAAAAAAACAGTGGCTAAGTTAAAGCATTTTAGACATGAAGTGGGAGGAAAAGGTGCAAAATGGACAGCAAGGACTCCTTTAAAAAATCTACTTATCTTGCCCCAAGTACTTGAATTTTCTCTAATTGACTTCTCAGTAAAAATCAGATTGCATAAATAAGTATGGAGTGGCCTCCTTCTCTTCACCCAACAAAAATGGCAAGCTCTTGCTGTTTTATGATCTGAAGACTTAGCTCAACTAAATTATCAATTTAAGTTGGACTTTTTACTGTGGTAAAAGTTGTGATTGATGGTTTTCCCTCTATTTCAAAGGTCGTGTTTGAACTGACTTTATACAAAATTTCCTTTTTCTTTTCAAGGAGCCCTCTGATTTGTCACATTGATGCTCCCAACAAAGATGGCCCAGTCAAAAGAAAAAAAGAAAGAAATCAATGAATATTTTCAAAAAACAGTCTTCAAATGCTTTGTAAAGTCAAAATTCATCATCAAGAAAGTCATTGCGCTGAACCATTAGCGTCTGAGGAACAATCCCAGACTCTTTGAACGTCATGAGCACACATATAATTTTGGTTTGAAAACTTGCCATATAACCAATTTACATACAAATTTCACAAAACATAAAACTCCAAGAAGCCTTTCAATCTGATTCTAGCACCTTTATAAAGTTTTAATAAGAATTGTCCCATCTATTGGCAATGCTGCAGAAGTTGCTCACATATTAATTGACAATCTTCCAGCCTTTTAAAAGCACCTGTCAATAACCTCAGCGCGCATGGCCACCTATAATTATTCATCTTTCTGTTTAGCTGATTTCTTTCTGCATGGTTTCGCATTAGTAATTTAGACTCGGAGTGATGCTTTGAAAATGATTGTGTTTCTGCAGAGTCATTTCTGATGAAACGCACAGCTGGTACATTGGTAATGCAGTGACCGTGGTCCTTTGACAGAAATCTTTACCCTCTGACTGGAGGTCAAAAAATAAACATGGCACACAGCATTGCTTTCAGGCCACCCTGACTTTTTCTCCATGGCCAGTGTTCAATAACACTCAGATTATTGCATCTTGTAACAAGCTTCTCCCCAGACTTCATGCAGCGTGGAGTCTGTGTAGAACAGATTGAATACTGAATATTTATACTTATTAGATAGATTGTACCATGAACACACAGTGAGTTTGTATGCTGCACCATTTAAAATGTATACAGTATTAGTGCATATTGTCTCTCAGATTTAGTCTCCCTTCACCCATTACTCCATGCAGGCCAAAAAGTGGATCACTACGGATCAAATGCTCGAGCACATATAACCAAGTGTTGTAACCTTTTGATGTATTTCATAAGTATTGTTCCCCAAAGGAAGTGCAATATGCCTATGTGGGATGAAAAACTTGAAACACTCCTTTGCCATAAAGAGACATGGTCTAGATTTAAAGCAGGTCTTTGGATGAGCTTATTGGTAGAAAGAAAACTCGAGTCTTCAAAAAAGCTTTGATTATCACACTTTAATGCAACTGTATCCTCTGGCAACATCTTACTGAAAGTAGATATTCAAATTCAAATCCAAAAGTGGGCACACATGAATTGGACCAAACTGGGAAGTACTTGTACTTCAGTACAACCAGCAAAAGCATCCATTGTGAATGGACATTTGCATGTTTCAGACTGCCTGAACCTTGGAAAAATGAATTATTTGTTTCTTTTTATAATCTCAACTGTGTTGTTTTGGGCATTTTCCTTTCTTTTATTTTTTCGTTTAGATGTTGAGCATTTCAGTTCATCTTACTTCCTGTTGTATTTTAGAAACCTG
The DNA here is from genome assembly GCA_036024015.1 of Craterocephalus amniculus. Classification (NCBI taxonomy): domain Eukaryota; kingdom Metazoa; phylum Chordata; class Actinopteri; order Atheriniformes; family Atherinidae; genus Craterocephalus; species Craterocephalus amniculus. The sequence continues at coordinate 8,167 of JAVQJG010211651.1, forward strand.
TGCAATCATCCGTTTGCATTCTGGTTCTTTTTTGGTCCACAACATAGTTACAGGGTACATTTAGTTTTGTTTACAAGTAGGAACCCGTTTAACCTGAAATGATCTCAAATTATTGTAACAGCCATGATGAGAGCTACTGTGAATTTTCAAATGCTGGAGAAGAGAGCTCCAGTGCTCCTTTTATTATCTCCTTTAGCAAAAGACACACCTGACCAATATTCCATGGTAGAAAGGAGATAATTCCTTCCTTCATTGTCCTTTGGTCTCAACTTCCAAAGTGATGCTTAATCAAGTTTATCCAGTTGTATGATTTATATAGATATATATGAGGATAGCTAGGTGAGTGTGTTCAGTCTGTAAAATCTTTCTTGATTTTGAACCTTGATTAGAAAGTAATATTACACATCTGTATGCTAATATGATATATAATCCTTGTGTAACATGGTGATGACATTGCATTAGGTTAAGTATTAGTTTCATAAAATGTTTCAACTTTAGTGCTCTAGACCACATTGCAGCTTGATGTACATTCCTCTGTCATCTTTGTTATGTATACATGTTAAGTAGCTTGTTAACACAGTTTATCAGCCAGTTACTTTTTTTAAGTATACTATATTACTCCTTAACAGGAAATTTGAACATCTGCAACCCACTAAGCTATCCACTCCCTCTGACATGACAACTATTCAGTGCATTTAGGCATTCTGATGTTCAAACTGAACATCACAATGGGGAAAAAGGATTTAAATCGCATGTTTGTCCCAGAGAGGTTGGTCTGAGTATTTCATAAACTACTGACCTGCTGGGATTTTTACCTACAGCCATCTTTAGGGTTTACTGAAAAAAGTCTAAAATATTCAGTGAGTGGTAGTGGTGTGGACCAAAATGTCAGAAGTCAGAGGAGAATGGGCAACTTGGTTGGAGATGACAGAAAAGTTAACAGTAACCAAAAACAGCATTGTTTTAAGGTATGCAGAATGTACGTGAATGCACAACACGTTTAACCTTGAAGAAGATACAGCAGCAGAAAATCACACCAGATGTAACTCAGGTCAACGGAAAATGAGGCGACGATTTATACAGACTCACCATAACTATTCAAAAGAAGATTGGAAAAGGATTGGTCAGTCTGTTGGGGCTTCATTCCAGTTGTAACATTCAGATGGTAAGTTCAGAATTTAACAATTTGAAATCATTGATCCTTCCGGCTTTGTATCAGTGGTTCAGAATGGTGAATGTGGCGTAATGGTGTCCACCCCTTTGTGACCAGTGTACTCAGCTTCTGGTGGCTACTTGCAGCAGAATAATGCACCGTGTCAAAAAGCTTAAAAAACATCTCGAACATCTTAAACAACAATGCGTTCAAATTACTCCAGTAGACTCCACAGTCATCAGATCTCAGTCCAACAGAGGAATGTGGCAGAACGGAGATTTTTTATCATGAATACGCAGCTGACAAATCTGGAGCAGCTGTGTTATTATGGACCAAAAAGTGATGCTGCCATGTTATTATGGACCAAAAAGTCTGAGGAATGTTTCTAACATCTTGTTAAATTTCTAAATCTCTGACACAAAGAATAAAGGCAGTTCTAAAAGCAAAAGGGGGTCCAACCCAATCCCAGCAAGGGCAAGCTAATAAAGTCAGTGGTGAGTGCAGACCACAGTGTGTTTCAGCCTGGAGCAACCAGCAATAAACTCATCTCTATCTATTACTTTTGTGTGGCTTTTCTGAAACTCACAGGCTGAAGATCAATCCTAACCCGCTTACCTTTTTTTTTTTCATGGCTCCTACTAACCAGTTAGGTTATATTCCCAATCCAAACCGCTACAGCTGAAAAAAAGAGCAAGTGAAAGAGAAAGATTAGGTGGATGAAAGAAACCTCATCACATAATCAACAGAAAACAGAGAATAAGTTTTCTTCTTTTGTTTAAATAGAAATGTATACATTTATAGTAGGAAGGCAGAAGCTTCCTGTAAAACTCTGTTGGAATACATTTGGACTTTTTCTTTTTCATTGAGCAAAACCCTGATTTCTAACAACTGTCAGTTTCCACCTAAGGTTTCAACCATAAAGCCAGATCCCAAGTGAGCAGGATGTATTATAATAGGCAGCATTAAAATAGTTTTTGTTCTACATTGAGGCTTTGGGTGATCTTCAAGGCTTCAAGTTTGGCCTTTCAGCTCATTCCAAAATGAAACTTTGTGAAATTAATGAGGTTACATCCTTGTATTTGACATGAGATTATCCCCATGACCCTCCAGGGCCTGATTTTCATATTGCATTACTTGGGAATATATCTGAATCTGCTGTGTGGTTTTTGAACAATCCAATCACTGCTTTGCACTTACAGCTATGATTTTAATGCGCGCCTGCATTCTGTCCATATTGTGATCACATCTCATTATGCAAAGCAAGCGAACATGGCAGCTCTTGCTCTACAGCCTGGACTTAATTTTGCTTTTGCTGCAGAGGTGGGTCCTCCTTCACAGCAAATGACTCTGGTAAGAGGAGACACAAGTGACAACATAGAAAGGCCACACTGATGATGTATCTAGCCGTTTCAAGGAGGTTTCTTAGCAGAGAGTAAGATAACACCTGTCTGAAAAGCAGTGCTGCCTCTGCACAGATGACCACACATATTTCCCCAGAATCACTCAGAAACAAAATCTTTTCATCATAGCATCTACAACTGAGACGCTGGCAAAAAAGAGAACAGGGATGTGTGTTAAATCGCTCCTGTAGCTGCTTTCTGCATTTGGCAGTTTTCAAAGCTGGTACCCAATTCAGGAATTATGCCATAAATGAACAGCAAAGTGTCTTCAAAGTTCTTTGTTTCCTCTCCTTTCGTCATGCTTTTAGTCATATTATTGTCTCTGAAAGAGGTCTGATGAGCTGCAGTGATTTTCTAACATATCTTAGCTTTGCAAGAGCATCACAATGTCCCAGTTTGATTATTTCTTTTATTACATTTTTGGCATTCAGATTCCAGTAAAGAAAAAAAAAACAGGCAACGACACTGATTTTTTAAAAAAAATCAATAAGGAATGAAATAAAAAATACAAAAGATAAAGTTGAGCTTCCTCACATTATCCTCCGCCTCGTGTTCCTTCCCCATGGATCGGATCCTCCTTTAAAGAAAAAGATGATTGAGAGACAGACAGAACAGAAACACAAGATGTAGGAGCTACAATTAACCTGACAAACATTCCTCACAGGCTGATATAAATCCTAGGGTGGTGTTTCACAAATGCTAATTAACCAGAGACAGACACATTTCAGATTATGTATTGGAAGAGTCTCAAACAGTGTAATTAACAGAAAAAGAAATGGGGTTTTAATTGAGCACTGACAGAGCATATTGTTTTGGTGAAAAATTACTGAAATGATAAATAATGAAGTTTTCAGGTTCTATTCATAGATCATTTGACACCAAAAGAGTGCAGTGTATATGTGGCAGATTTATTTATTTTGTTCTGCCTGATCACCTGTCCATCTGTTGTCATTATTTCCTCAGCAAGCACCACCACAACTGCTGTTTAATTCAGGTTTTGCATTTAAATTGCCTTTTTTATTCTGAGTACACCTATGAGACAGTAGGTTTGACAGTCTGATGAATTGGTCCATGTCTTTACATTTATTTCAGTTAGTTTTATTTAAGCAACACTGCTTGATGGTAGCTTGACTCCAGGACAAATGAGTTACAGTACATGCTTACCACTGGCAACAGCCAAGGTTGAATGCCATGTTCTACTGTACTACAACATGCTAAACCTTAAAGTAGACGGGCTACAGCAGCAGAAGACCACACCAGATGCTACTCCAGGAAACTGGAAAATCCAAGAAAGCCCAATAATAAATATATTAAAATAAGTAAATTAAAATCTATTTGGTAGCGTCAGAAAGCAGCATTTTACCTTACAGTATATCCACAGTATAGATGGCTGATGGTGGTGTGACGGTGTGGGATATTTTCTGGTACACTTTGGGTCCCTTAAGTATCGCTGGTGACCGTGTCCATCCCATAATATCACCACAGTTGACCCATCTTTTGATGGCTGCTTCCAGCAGGATAATGCGCCATGTCATCACGCTCAAATCATCTCAAACTGGTTTCTTAAGCAGGAAATGAGTTCACTGTACTGCAATGGCCTCCACAGTTGTCTTAATTTAATAGGACGCTTTTGAAATGTGGTGGAACGGCGCATCATAGATTCTCATCATGGATGCACGGCCAACAAATCTGCAGCATCTGTGTGATGCTATCGTGTCCAAAATCTCTAATAAATGTTTTCAACACCTTATTGAATCTATGCCCCAAAGAATTGCGGGACCTAATAAAGTCCTTAGTGAGGTCAGCATCAGATTGTTCTTGTAAAAAACCTGAAGAGTCTGAATAGAGAATTATAAAAGCATTTGTGACATTTGCTACATTGTACACACTGAAGAAAAATATTAGCTTTTTCACCTTCAGTCAAATCAAAATTTTAAAAAAGGGTGTGGACGTGGCCCTCGTTGCTGTTGTCCAATCACAGCTTGAATCACAGCTAGAAATACGATATGTAACAGCTTTAAAAAAAAAAAAAGCCGATATTCACACATATTAGTAAAGCAGAGAAAATAAAATCTGTTTCATTATGTGGTCTCAGTTATGAAATAATGAACAGAACAATAAATGCTGAATGGAAAAAAGCAACATAACTCCGAGTTCAAAGTGAAGGACCCTGCGGAGGCAAAAGAAAACGGTCAGAATACAAACAAAGGGCAAAGAAATGTATAATCACACACAAGGAAAACATGAAAGCTACAGCAAGCAAAGATCCTCACACAACTCAAGAAAAACGTATTGTGAAACATACATTTCTAAAAACCATGAATAGCTAGTTATCGTCCTCAATGAGCTGCTAGTCCTTGTATTATTTTTAAAGACATTCTTCTCCTCAACACCGTCAGAGTAACGATCTTCACACAGACTGCTACCTGCAACTGCAGCTGTTTGCAGCAGCCATGAAGAATAACTGCACGTCCTAAAAACTAACATAAAGAAACACAATAGTAAAATATCACTATCATACGGAGCAAGCTCCTTTAAATTGTTTCATGTTCTATAGCCGTTCCTTTCCACTGACACCCCGGGTATCCAACTGAGCTCATCTACGAGCAGAGCTGATTTTCTGTCTACAGCTTTCACGGTAAATGAGTTAAAAATTCTTTTGCCTCTTTGATCTTTTGTTTTTTTCATTGTGGATATGTTCAAAAGCATGCTGTAATGATAAGACAGAGAGACAACGTAAAATGGATTATTCAGTAGCCTTGCCTATCATCTTCAATTTGTTGTAACTCTGCGTGCTGTTTAACACAAACTAACTACCCTTAACATTGTTATATACTAGGAAAAGTCTGGAAGCCCCTCCCAGGAGGACAACACTCCAAGCTGCACTAAAAAACACTAAAAAAACACTAAAAAACTGCCCTAAAACTACGCAAGCAAGTCAACAAAAACCCCCAAAGCATTGACCTCAAACTTCCCCAGACCCCACAATGATTTTGATTCATAGAAGTCCTGCAAAGCCACAATCCAAAGGTTTATATCTCACTATGCTGGCTCAGAGCTCTGCTGGCAGCTTAGCAAACACCCACAGAATAGTGGGCAGGCGTTTTTATCGTATGGCCGATCAGCGTGTCTGCCTCTTCATCATATAAGTGCTCCAGTATGCTTTCTGACTTTCTCTGAGTACTGTTTTGTACAGGTAGTTTTATAGGAGCATTGTCACTGAAAACATTCGCCCGCAACGGCAGAAAATCATTCTGAAGAAAATAATACAAGACATTTATAGTGCAGCTGAGAGAAAATGCATGGCAAGGCGTTAAAGCTGGTTCATTATTTACAGGCTGAACTACATGTTAATGTAAAAATATCCATCCCAGTCTCACCAGAAAACTTTTCATGGGTGTTTGTCCACTTGTGGAAAACATTATGGTGTCATAAGCCACGGCTTTAAATTGTGCGATTGGACCATGCAACACATTGGCCTGACCATGTATATAAATTCAAACTATAATCTTGTACCTTCAAGCCTAATGCTTTATACTGTACATGCAACCTCTTTATATGTGATGAGTCAGAAATCCATTTTCCAATGCAACAAGTGCACATAACTCCCCACTATTATTTATTTTCTCCCCTCCAGTATTGCCCTCTGATGCATTTAGAGAAATCAGTGGCTTGCAGTGGATTTTCAAACAAGCTGAATAAATGAAGTAACAAATGGTCTGTTCACATCTCATGTTAATTATAGAACATATTTAATTAAAATGTTTATAGCTGCATTTAGCCAGTATTGGTACTGAAATGATAGAAATCTGGGTAATCAGGGAGTTCATGCACAGTGGCTGTTTTGGTCTCAGGCTTCTCTGATTGCCTATTTGTTTCCCAGAATGTCTTTGAAGGCCTCTGTGTCAGCTGAGCTGTGACTGCTGATCCCTTTTTTCCTGCTTTGGTCTCTGCTTAAGCAACAATCCCTCCTAGGGATGGTAAAACTGAAACATTGAGAAGAACTGAGACACTTTGACTCGACTGCCGCGAAATTGAATCACTGCTTTGAGGCTTTTGATTGAGTCAAAAGAAAATATCTGCTGACGCTGCATGTGTGATGCATTAGAGGCAAGCTGTTGATGAGGCCTCATTACTTCCTGGCTTTCATGGGTCTCCCTGTCTCATCCATGACTCAGTATTTAAAAAAGGTTTTGTTCTCAACCCTGTGTTGTTGTTTCCTTCTGTTGTTCACATTAACAAAGAAAAGGGGCTGTTACATTATTCTTATTTAGGTAACACTATAACATTATGGTGAAACTTAAATCAAGGTAATTTAACATTCTTTGCAACTAAATCAGTGTTTTTAAATGTGCAAAATTTTGATTTAGATGTAGATTTAGAGCTTTTTCTGGTTTTGGACCAAGGACTGTAGGCTTATTTTGGATTCTGGACTAAACTGAACTCATTTGGATGGATGGATCTTTTTAGTAACAGATGGAATGGATGTTTGGCCTTGAAAATTCCCTGCCTGATTAATTACTTTCTTTCTTGTATCCAGGCACTTATACTAATTCTACAGTGGTCTGTCTGCTAGGTTTTCCTGTAAATGATCCTGGAAGGATCTAAACCAACCAACAGTATGTCTCTTGCTCCGTTGAACTGATCTCAAGGAAAATGCTCAAAATACTTTTCACCTCTAGCTAGTGCTGTCTCAGAGACTGAAGACAATACATATCCTTCTTCTGTTGACCCCAACATCTGCTCTCAGCCTTCTTTTTCCCAATAAATTCATGTTACCCATTTCTGTGGGCTTATGTGTGCTGACTGATTACAGTGGGTCATGCATCTTTTAACAAGGCTGTTGGGAAGCTCTTTCCTAAACGCTGTGGTGCCTTTTGTGTTGGAAAATAATGGGTACTGGCAAAGTTAATCATTCCATTTTTTTTAATAATGTCTATTTTTCTCTTGTGAAGTGTTTTTTTTAAAACTTTTCTAAGTATTCAATCAGGAGGTCAGTGAAGCTCAGAGAATGCATGGGTGTTATGGCCTAAATTGAATAATTGACAAGCTGCGATTAGGTGTGAACATGAAATTAAGGATTGTATAAATCTTTTATTTTTCTATGTGATCTTGTGTGGATATTTATTACACAGAATATATAAAAGGATGTTCATTAGATGTTTTGTTCATTTAGCAATACATTTTTTTCAGAAGTCTGCTATTGCACTGAGAGGTGGGGCCTAAAGGTGCATACTGTATGTGGGAGGTGCTGCCAAGCAGACGGGTTGGACTTTGGTCCTCCCAGAAGGAAGCAGCAAATTTTGATCTGCTGAATCGTGGAATAAATGAAAAATGTGAAATTTTACTATCTCAAGCCTGCAATGTGTCTGATTCCTGACTCCTTTTACCACAAAGGCTTTCTCAAAAGTAACTGCCAGTGAAATCATCATCTACCTCACCTCATGCTTTGTCTCATCGCTGTCTTTCTGCCATAATTTCATGCAAGTAAATGGGAAAACTAAAGCTAACATTTCAAATGAGAGCAGTTAAGTTTTCATCTATCTAAAATGAAATGCTTCTCCTTACTTTAAAAACTAGATACAACCCATAGAATGGGCTGAATTTTTTGTTGCAACTAGGGCTGGGCGATTTTTGGTACCAATTCTGTATTGCCAATACAGTGCCAATACAGATACAGATGCTTTTTGCTTGAAATCTCGCGTTCATTTAATGATTTTGCATTTCATTTTTGATTGTGATAATGATCATCATGAAAGACAGATTTTTGTCAAACAAAACATTTCCAATTAAAATGAACAGCAGAAATTTAAATCTAAGCTTTGTTGTTTTTAAACCATATGAAACAACATTGATAATGTAACAAAATAAAATAACTGATGAACTACTGAAGTTAACAGCAGAGCTCTGCATGCACTAGTTTTTTTAGTTACAGTGTTTTTACAACATGTAATCTATCTGAGTCCAAGTGTATGAATCAGCTCACCTGCATCCTTTTCCTCCTGTAGTTTGGGCAGTCAGCTAACAAAAGGGCTGCGGAAACTCGTGCTGCGTACTTCTGATTCACGTGCCGGCACAGTGCATTGTGGGACTTGTAATTCTAGTGGTGCGTGCAGTATACCGGACTTTTCCGCTGCAGCATTGTCCCATGATTTCTCAGCTTGTGAAATACTCCATGCGGTGTGTGATCGTGTGAACAAGCTGAAATGCTTGGGTCTCACGTCCAATGCCTCAGAGTTGAGAGCCCTGCTGTTGTTGTGTCACCTTATAAGACCTCAAACTGTGCTGCGAGCTCAGTGTCCCACACAAGGGAGAGCTGTTTGTGTGTGTGTGTGTGTGTGTGTGTGTGTGTGTGTGTGTGTGTGTGTGTGTGTATGTAGTTCACCTGCTGCACACGACATTAAAAAGCATTATACAAAGAATGTGCATGTGAGCTATATCCTCTGTTTGGAGTTAACATTCTTGTGTTGCAGTAGATTAGACATTTCTTTTCCGGTCTAAATTATCTGAAATGATATCTGAAAAATATTTATTGTATAAATAAGTATAAGTATATAGCGCCCACAGTGGCCAAAAATTTACACAATCTTTAATGTTGCTCTGTGAGAGGAATTCTGACACTTTGTTTTATTGATAAAACAAATAAATTAAAATGTAAAATATATAATTTTTACTTCGTAGGAGTTTTTTTTTTTTGCTGTATTTGGCTGTAAATGTCCAAAATCAGTCAGAAATTATCTTTATTATTAGAGAATGATCCTTATTGTGTCTGACTCTATACTTCAAAAATATCTCAAAATAATACAATATTTTACTGCTCACAACACCTTTTGTGAGATAAGTTCCGCTTTTATAATCTTCTTGATAAAAATTGTGTTTGTTTCTTTACCTCCTGCAGTTCATGGCTCATTGAAAAATTAAGTCAAGCCATGTTACTGTTTTCTTTTTTTAGTTCGTGCTATAAGAAGGGTAAAAAACTGAGTCCAAACGAAATGGAAATAAACAAGAATGCATAAATGCAGTGACTTATTATCTATTGTAATTCAGCCTACTCTGAACATTTCTAAAACAAACATTTATCAGTTTCTTTTACATCTCAGTGGTTCTGTTGCTGCTGGTGTGCAAAATGACTTCACTAACACAATTCACAGATGCAGAAACTGCAAAAAGCTTGTTTTCCATCACCTAATTACTTCTGCTAAATTGAGCCGTGTCAGCCAAAATCTGATCTGGTAAAGGAACAAAAAAACATAATCATTTGCGCTTATTAAACTGTAAACGTGAGAACTGAACGTTTTGTGTGTGAAACAAGGTAGTAGGAGGATCCAGGTGAGCAGAATGAGGTGATTCTTTTAGCTTTATTAAACTTTACAGCTCCTGCTGGCACTTATAACATGATGTTCTACTTTCAAGTCATTTTCTATAATAAAGCCCATAATCCCTACATGTATCAGTCCCACTCTTCCGTTTTTTTTTCTCCCTTCTCCATTCTGATTGTTTCTTCAAACCCATGAAAGTAAGACTTCAATAAGCACCTGCACACATGCTGGAGATTCCCTGGGATTTTAGCTCCTATCTCCCTCTAATCACAGCTTCACCCTCATATGAAACCTCTCCTGCAGCTCTCCCAACAGTCACTACAATATCACAATATCACTTTATTGCCTTCCTACGTTGATCTTAAGTCCTACTTGAGGCTATATGTACTTTAATCCTGCACTATGTCGACGTTTTTCCTTCTGTCTACCGATAGATTACCAGGGTCCAGCCTCTCCTTCCTTCTCCTGCCCTCCAGTAAACTTCTGACACCAATATCAGCTTCATAATCCACTTTAAGGAGAGCTGCTGTGAGATCTGAACCATTACACCCCTCAAGCTTCACTGTCTAATTCCTTCTGTTACTTCGGCGGGCCCATAACACACAGGGTTTTGTTTCCTGAGCTCATGCTCTGTCTCTTCTCTGTCTACAGGATGCTCTGTATTTAACCAGTCTTTTTTGTTTTGAGTCATATTTTGACCGTTGCCTCTCCACATACTATAATGTCTCTGCAATCAATTCGTTTGCATTGAGAGAAAAGACATGTTTATCAGAATAATGGTTTTAGTGAGTCTGAGCAACATGCCACCAGCTTGGATTGAGCTCGACTTTTTTCTGAAAGACTCATGGGGACATCTAGTGTTGACTGACAAAAGGAAAAAGGAGGCGATTCCATGAATTTCTCGGCATGAGGATCAGACACACTTCAGCTCGGGAAAATGTTGAAGTGTGAAAATTTCCATCCAAAAAGAAATAGAGCTCAAATTTTCCAGGCATGTCCGGATCTGTGTGGTTTAATGGAAATCTTCCTTTTTATGTTCAAAAGACTAAATGTGGAAAGAAAGAGATTTGCAGGGAGTAGTTTGCCTTCAAGATCAAAGATCCTTCCAGATATGAGATGTGGAGTAGTTTTGTGCACACGCAAATTGGGAGATACTAGCTGATAACTAACCTAAGCCGACATTCACAACATTTTTTGTTATTAAAAAAAAACAGCGTATGGATTCATCTAAGATCAGTACAGCAGTTTTATCCGTCCTTCAAAAGTGCAGCATATCTTTTCTGTCATCAGTTTGCACATTTTTGCGGCTGCTTTTCATCTCTTTTATGGTCTGTTCGTGTCACATTGTAAAATCTGGCATCTCCTCTGCCATTTCATGTGCCATTTTCCATCAATTTCCTGCCGGCTTATGTTGATTTTGTGGATGTTTTGTCTTAATTAACAGAAAAAGGGGGTTTCTGGCACCGGGGCACAGAGTGTCTCTCGTCCAGGAGGCTCGTTCAGAAATCCATCCAAGCGTTGAGCCCCTATTATCTGTCTCCTTCCTCCCCTGCTGATCCCTGCTTTGATTAGCTCCTATTAAGGAACCACTCCAAGCCCCACTCAGAGCTCAACACATTTACAAGTCATAAAGCATTGCAATCAACAAATTCACACTATCACAAAAGTCTCCAAGTGCCTGTTAGGGAGGTTGTCACAGTGATGCTGAGAATTCAAATAGCAACAAAGTGGTGCTTGACAGAGCTCGGGATGAATGATAAAGCGACAGAGGATTTCTGCCTGAAAAGCATCAAATAGGGAAAAAAGTCAGAGAGAGAGAGTGCATGTGGAGGAGATGCAACTGTGCCCTGTTTCGCGATTCAAGGAAATGGTCCGAACACTTTGGCTGGATGATGATGACTGCCACAGCCAGAGAACCAAACAACCCAAATTTTGTCTGTGGGAAGAATGGGCATTTTACGGTTTTATCCCCAGCCACAGGAGATTATGAGAGGCGGCAAACTGTAAAAGAAGAACTCATTCACCTTGGATCTGCCGTTCTCTGCAACAAATAGTGGGCTTTTATTAATTTTGAGACGGTTAAGTGTGTTTTCTTCTTGATGACGTCACCACTTCAGCAATATGTCTTTGTGCTCCGAGTAAGCAAGGACGTGCCGTACATCTGTATGCCATGAGAAATAATGAGTTTCTGGAGCTACAGCTTAGGCTCTAAATGTTAAAACATTGTATTCTTTAACTAATGATCTTTGTATTCCCAACAAATCACATTGTGAGAAAAAGCTTCTTTATGCGCTGCATCATATGAATAAACCACCACAGTGACACTGCTTAAACCACCTTCATACATGAGGTTCATATCCTACAAGTGAACACGCATGTTTAATACATGAGCACTATTGCTTTTCATTTATTCTCAATTCAACAATATGTGCAAATAAACGACAACTTGACCTTTACGTTGAAGCGGAACTCTGATGGTTAGAAGCACCAAAATACTTAAAGAAGACGAAGTCACAATGCAGCAGCGTATAAGCAAATATTGCATTAATATGCATGAGTGCTGGCTTGATGCATAGTTACAGAATAATGCTCTGAAGGTAGCAGAGTGCTCTAAAATATGCTGAAAAAGCTAACAGTAATCATGTATTTTCATAGGTAATTTAAAAAGATTTTTTTTTTCCAAAGTGCTGCACAACAAAGATGAATCTACGTAATGAGCATTGTTCTGGTGACAAAGACTGAACGTGTCAGGGTAGAAGAGTGTTCATTGTGGGCGTGCGATGGGTGAGGAAGGTCAAACAAACCAGAAGAATGAAAAATACTTAATACTTAATAAAAGTAAAATCAATTTTCAAAAGCAAATTTGTAATTTGTTTAAAAGCCTGAGCTCCTTTAAAAAATAAGTTAAAGTAAGGATTTTTTTTGTGTTTTAGTTTCAAAGCTGTGTTGGGTGAAGCTTAATTCTTGTAGATGCGGCAGGTTTATTTTTCTTTGAGAGGATGTGTGAAGTTTAGAACTTAAACTATCTTTAAGAGTATAGAAATGAATGATTCACAGCTTATAAAATGAATAATTAGATTCCTCTGTTATTCTACTGTTTTCATGCTTTACTGCACCTTTCAGTTCATTCCTTTGGTTTCCTGCTCAGCCGCTTTAATGTATTCTTGCCACTGGTAAACCAGCTGTCAGGGTTAAATACCTAACAACTGACAAGCAACCAACCCTAACAGAGCATTTGACAGGTACAGGCAGAGGTTTCCCCTGAAGTTATTCAGATTCGGGCCGAAATAAATAAAACTGCAAATGAATTATATAGTTGCTCTCCATGTGATGGATGTGTCCACTTCCATCACACAACATTTTTTCTTTTCTTTTCTTTAGTGAGCATTAATTAAATTAAATGGAGATCTGAAGTGTTTTCATCTTGCTTCCCCTGCCCTCAACAGGCCAAAAGAAATATTTTGCATGCACACTTCCAGCAAGCATTCAGGTGATAATCCGGTTAATTCTCTGAAAATTGCATATAATATAGAATGAGGTCAGATAGACATGTGCATGAGAACGGTACACTTGAATCCCACAAGCATGTGGGCATTTGTTCATGGTCTCTCTTAAAAAGATTTTTATAACAGCTGTGCTTCTTTTGCTCTCGTGTGGAAAAGTAGCATCTTTGAACCAATAAAGGAATATGTTCATATAAAGGATGAGGGCAGTTTTCTGCTACCTTCACAGGTTGTAATGTTACAGTACAAGGGTCACAACACTTCAGTTCAAACACAGGAGACTCACAGATTATTGTGAAACCCTGGCTGGAGCTTGTAATTCAGGTCGGTATTTCTCCTGTGTAGTGGATCATTTCAAATGGGACTATAGTACCAGGTCAGTGAAGAGTACCAAAAGCTAGACAGCAAAACATTACTAGATTTCTTTTTGTAAAAGCATTTTGGAGCTCTAGTGGCCTTTATTTAACAGTGGGTTGACAGGAAAGGTGTCATAGAGAGAAGCGAGGTCCCCTGGCCAACAGGCTGGCTGCATCAAGAAACTAAAGTTTCTGTATTTGGGGTACTTGCTGAACCAACTGAGCAACATACTTTTCCAGGTTTTTGGACAATTTTGAATATTTATCCATTTTTTTATACCAATTAGAGTTGAAGGAGATTTTGAGCCCACTCCAACTTTCAACACACACACACACAAGCATGTATTTGGGCTGTGGGATGAAACATGCTAATTCCATCCAGAAAAACTCCAGCCAAAATTTGAACCCCCAAACCTGTTTGCTGGCTAAAGCCAAGTCAGACATTTATTCTCTGCTTTTGATTTCACTTTTGTCTGTTCTCGTTCATCTTTTTGTAATCAGCAAAAGATCCATAGATAGTGTTCAACTGAGTTTATCTGTTTATTTAGCACAAGATATGAAGATTTTGGTGCAGTGGGAAAAGACAGAGAAGCTTTTATCTCTGTTAGCGTACAATACAATAATTTTGTGGTTGGCTCATGTATATATGCATAGTAATTACATTATAATTAACTATTAAGCACAGCTGACTTTTAATATTAAAAGTCAGCTGTGCTTGCTTCTGAAGTGATTGTCAGACATTTAATTTATTCTATGTAAACCAGCGAGTGATGCTCAATGAAAATTGGACTGTCAAACAATACGACTTAATTCAATGAGGAATTGTGTATTTTGCCGACAAAATTTCAATCCACATTATTTATGGAGTGATGCAAAGTGGATTTACCAGACAAGTCAACAACCTTTGGCAACCACCAGAGACCATTGTTCTTTATATAAGTGAAATGATAAGGGCAATTTATGACTGGAACATTGACACACATTTACACAAATAGGAGTAGCACATTAATCCAGATATTTCTGAAACTGCTCCCAAATGGCAGCAACCTGACATTTTGCAGACAGAGAAAAATTGCGGAACCGTGTTCAACGCTTAGAGACCTCTCTTACTCGCAGCATGGCTTCAGCATTGTATTCTTTTTTGCCTCAAAGGTTCATCCCCTCTTACCACCCCAGTTTACCCACACCAGTTGTGTGACACACAGTCTCTGCTGCCCTGCTGCAGCTCTGCTATCCACAGTTTCAACTGGGTGCCTCTTTTTCGCTCTAGAAGAATCCCAGAAGTGGCTGTCATAGAAATATGCAGCAAAGAAACAGCTCATTATATTCGCCTTGTCCCCTAAGAAGTACTCACCTCAAATAACATCAGCCTTATTATAATAAAAGAATACTGTACAAAACAAGTAAAGGAACATTCGCCACAGAAACAAACTAAATCTTAGATCTCTGCAGCTTAAGTAGGCATATTTGTGAGGAGAACAAAAAAAACACCAGAGGATGATAAGACAGAAGTGACAGAGTGATAGAGAACCCCCAAAAGATAAAGCAGTATGAAGGCAAAAATATTTGTAGGCATACTATCATGAAGCGAAAACTGTGTTTTAGAAGTCACAGCTGGTTTGCGGTGTTCAGTTTTTTCCCTCCACAGCTCCGTATTTTAGTTCTTTGGTGCATCATCTACTTTCTGCTGCTGTCCGATTACTGCACCGGCTTTGTTGGGTGCTCCTCCTTATATACTTTAGATAGATTTTGTCTCTGGTTACCTTACCATACAATAATTTTGTGGTTGGCTCATAATGTATGCACAGTAATTACATTGTAATTTACTATTAAGCATAGCTGAGTTTTATTATTAAGTATTAAGTATTTATTAAGTATTAAGCTATTTTGGTTTCAATCAACTTCATGTATTCCCTCAAGATTTCCTATGCTATAAAATCCAGCATGGATCCATCTCTGCATCCCCCTTTAGGAATAGCAAATTATCTATGCAGTGAGAATGACAGAAACTGTAGAATCTATCGTATTAATTATTCCTATGCTTTTTATGCACAGGGCCTACTAAAGATTAAGAATAATTTCAATGAAATTTCATATAATTTTAGAGAAACGGCAAGGCTTCATAATTTTATTTGAATATGTTATTGAATAGCTAATGCAACATGTCATGTGCACCTTAGACTGTGTGTGTTATTTTCCCAAATCATTTTTGCATGTGTAAGTGTGCACTGCAAGCAGCAAGTTATTTTATTTAATTTGTTTAGGGAATCCATTTTAATATACAGCAAAACCACCCTAGGACACTGTTTTCTACCATAATCCGCCTGCTCTGCCCCCCTGCTGCTTCCCCTACTGCTGAATTTGTTAAATCTGTTTTTCAGTGTTAAGGTAGACACCATTCACCAGCAACTCCTTACACCTGATCCTCCCTCATCCAATGGGTCCGGGCTACTGAGTGGTGCCCTCCCAGAGCTTTTTCGGCCCCTCCAGTGTAATCTCTCTTTCCTCTGTCCTGTTAACGCTGCACGGTTACCAAACTATATTCTAAAGCCAACGCCTTCTCCTGTCCTTTGGACCCCATGCCAACAACTTAAGTACCCTCTGCCCAGTAATCACTGACATAATCAACTCATTCATAGTCTCTGGTATGGTGCCCCCCAGTCTCACAATCACTTCCATCACCCCCATCATAAAGAAACTAGGTCTGGACCCTGATGATCTCCACAACTTCCGGCCGATCTCCAACGTTCCTTTCCTCAGAAAGATCATGGAAAGAGCAGTGGGAGCCCAGTTCCTTCAGCGTCTGTCCAACCATGAGCTCAATGAACCTCTTTAGTCAGCGTACGTAAAGAACCCACCACAGCCCTGAGACCGCCCTGATTAAGATCACCAATGACTTCCTCACCGCTGCAGATTCTGGTAAAATACGCATCCTAATCCTCCTTGACCTTTCTGCTGCTTTCAACACCATCTCTCACTCCATCCTCCTCCAACGCTATACCGACCTCCTTGGCATCTCCAGCCCTTTACTGCCATGGTTTCAATCATAACTCACAGACAGAACTCAGTTTGTTACCATCCATTATGAGTAGCTATTGAATATGTGGCTGCTCCATAAATCTTCACTGTCTCAAACTTGCAGACACGATCTCAAACCTGTCATGAGATTTGATCGGATCCTACTCTCACATCCAAACTGATAAATGCTTGGAAATGATCGTGCTCACAGAATTTCCTTGTACGCCCAGTTGATAAATGAGGGCCGATGACTTCCAAAGGGAATGCCATTTATAGGACATTGTCTATCTGGTAGCTTTCTATATGTACAGTACCAGTTACATATTTGGACACTTTCCCATTGGATTTAATGGGAAAGTGTCCAACCCTTTGAATGGTACCTTACTTTCTATAGGTACGGGTGTACTTTATGAAAACAGCTCAGTCCCACACTTTGGCTATTCTACTGTTTGTGCTGTATATAATGATTTGGTGCCCTTAAGGATCATATTTTTTCATTGTTTAACAAGTTTTCTGTTCAAACACTTGGCAAAATGGTTTTTCAGTATTTTTCTGTTTATGAGGAAAAAAAGAAAACCAAGTAAATGGTCTTGGTAGAATTGAAACATGTATCTAAAGTGTTGCTTTGGCAGACAAAAGGCATGACAGGCTGGTGTTGAAAGGGAAAATAAGTGTTGAAACAAAAATGTACCCCTTATTGGAAGTGGATGTCTCGGGTGTTTTCTGTTCTGTTACAACTGTCGACACGCCAACAAGCACTAACCTGCTTACAGATTGATCAAGCAATGGTTGCTTTGATTAACCTTAATTTAGTGATTGTTGAATGTATGAGGCTGCAGGATGTCTTGTCCACCTCACAACCAGTCAGCGGGGGAGAGGGGGTGGTTAGATTATCATGTGTTCTCTGGTACGTAACCCAGCTCCTGAGGAGAAGCGAAATTGGTCAGCATCACTGACTCTCATGACCCAAACAGCTCCTCCTCATCTCACACTTCAAAGGATGAGGGTGTGAACGCGCATTCATGTGTGTTTTTCATACATTTTCTCTGGGAGATCAGAAGACAGACGGCAAGGAATGGGATAATACTTTTGTTTACAACCATGATAAGAGTGTGTATTTGTCTCCCTCATTCACTGTTGGTGTGTCAGACTAGACAAACCAAGCATTTATTCCCCTGTAGCAGAAGTGTGTGTCATATCCAGGTGAGTGTGACAGATCGGGGGCTTCGCTACTTTGACAAGGGAGCCAAGGCCAACTTGCTTGTATTATTCATGAGAGCTGGCAATGTCTCATCGGCACGCTCCTTTGGCACAGTACAGATAACACAGCAGCAGCATAATGGCATCATGTAGCTCACTGCTGTGTCATCAAATGTGCAGTCTTATAGCAGCACCTAGTGCTCACTGTGTGAAATCTAAATAGTTAGGAGACATGCAGCCAGGCATTGTTTGTCAATATTATCTTCTATTCATTTTGTCCTGTGTCCCATGTTATGGACTGTACTTTTCAGATATAATCTGCTGCAATTCCACTCATAATTCCACAATTCCTCATAATAATTAAAATTTTGACTGTCTGAGCTGCACTTATTTTTAAGGGAGCTAAAAGCGAAATTTTCGCCGTTAGGTGGCGTACTGTGGAGCTGTCTCAAACCAAAACAAAGCCTGTGTCAATCAATGCCTCTCTACCTCTCCCCCAACCGAAAAACCACGCCCCTCTTTTTTTTAAAAAAAAGGAAAAACTCCTCTTCGC
>JAVQJG010211653.1:0-16247 GCA_036024015.1 Craterocephalus amniculus
TATGAAGAGGGAGGACAAAAACTGTTAAAAAAGTGACATGTTGGACTCTTAATTAATCAAAGCTAAACTAAATAGAGAAAATGGATTGATAATTAAATAATATATAATTGTATAAAAATCCCGCATTATATATTCTGATTCTTTTGCATTATTTATCATCTGTTTTAATTTTAAATTTCATTTTTCTCTAAGATTTGTAGCCACATTGTTTATATTTGATGCAATAAAAAACAGACATATTTTTTTCAGGGACAATGAATGATTGTGATTAATAATCGTGATCACAATATTGATCAAAATAATCGTGATTAATAGTTTGGCCATAATCGTGCAGCCCTACCCTCAATGTGATTAGAAAGCTCTTTGTCTCTGCAGGGACACTGGTCTCAATCCCAGACTGCCCCCCCCTCCACAGCTGCAAGTGTGATTTTATTAGGAGGGGCACTCGGTGCTGAAGGGGTAGTGTGGGGATGGTTTGGGACTGAGGAGTTGAAAACCTGCAGGACACAATCTTAGGGTAACCTGGCTCTTGCCAGATGAATATGTTCCGCCTTGCTTCACATAATCCATCTGGAACCACTCCATAAGCTTTGCTCTCCAAAGGCGTGGTTGTATTAAAAATTATTGCATCTTATTGGAGGAACCACATGTCTGTCATTTTGAATGACGCACTACTTAAACCACTCGCAGCAACAGGAGCCCGTGACGTGGATGAGAGTGACGCAGGAAATAACAAACAAATAAAAAACACAGAACTGCTGTCATGTAGAAAACAGAGCAGGAGCTAATGGGCCAAATGATCGATGTCATCTGCAGAAAGCACCCTTGCATGTAAGCCGCCATTGGCCACGTTTACATGGGACTTTGAATTCCTCTTTAATTCAGAATTAACGTTAATTCCGCTTTAAACAGACCAGGTAAACACTTAATTCCTAATGTAAATTTAATTCGGAATTAAACTTAATTCCGAAGTGTCTGGTTTATTCGTCTCTCAATTCTGAATTAGTTAATTCTCTCCTTTTCTACCATGTAAAACCCTTATTCCACTTGTAGTTAATTCCTGTCGTTCTGGGCATGCTCGTCCCCTCGTCCTGTCGCCATGGCGTCCATACACAGTGCATCCCGACGTGGCATGCTAGCGGATAGCTGCTGCTTCACAACCAGAACCTAAATCAATCAAAATGGCTCTTATTACGACGTTTTCTCCTGTTGTTGGAAAGAAACGAGGCGGTTTTTAACTTCCGGTAGACGTACGTACGTACATTATGACACCCCCGCCATCCAACCAATCAGAGCCCTTAAAAACCCCTGGCTTTAAAGCAGAATTAAAAAGACTTGTTGGCCATGTAAACCCTCGTTCGGAATTAATGTTTCCATGTAAACCCGAGGGAGAAGATTTTAATTCCGAATTAATTAATTCGGAATTAAAAAACAGCATGTAACCGTGGCCAGTGTTTAGAAACTACTGTTGCATGATGAATACGTCACCTCTGCTCATTTCCTGCCCGGCGATCCTGATTGGTCCGATCATTTTTTAGTCAAGAGAAGAGAGAGTCTATGGATGTGACTCCAGACCCAGACCTTTTTTTTTTTACTTTTTTTTTAATTCAATGGAATATATTTAAATCACAGGGGCTTTTATGTCTTATTAAACCTGATATCATACTGTAGAATAATAAAAGTTTTTTTGTTTTTTTACAACTAATGGTTTATACTTGGGTGAGGGGGGTTACAAAACACAAACCACTCTCCCAGCTCTCTGAAATATTCATTAATGATTAATCATGCAATCCCTAATAGCTGCGTTTACATGGAGCACTTTTGATCCGATGAGAATGAAAACGAGTCATATGAACAACTCAGCTGATCCGATGTTGGAAATACTTTCCGATCGAGAGAGGCGTTTTAAACTTTTTCACGATCGAATCGTCAGGAAAAAAATAAGCATGGATGTTGTTTCTGTGCATGCTTGATCCACGTGGGGGTTACGTGACGTAAAGAGTTTAGGGAATACGTGAACAACAGCGGCAACAAAAGATAACAGGACTGTGGCGAATAAAACGTCTTAACGTTATATTTTCAACTATTATCTGAACCCCACGACAAAGCGCTATAGGGTCGGCGACTGGGTGTCTGAATAACTGTTGGATTTCAAACCTAAAACTAACGTTACCTCGGTCTGACTGAGCTGAAAATGACCCATTTCCCTTTGTAGATCTCAGTCAGCAGAACCTCGATCGATCTCCGAACTGCTGAAATTACTCTTATTTGACCTTGATGCTGTTTTTGTGAATGAACATGTTTTGACAAGCGTGGGAGGTCGGGACTTATATGGAGTTATGGGGCGTTAATTATGCAAATGAACAATTATTGTGAACGTGCGCTCACTGACGTACAGGTGGAATGCATCAAGTTTATGAGGGATATTTACGCATTAATCTGAGGTTTAGAGCGTTTCTTGAATCTGACGTGGCACACTCGTAGGAGCTCATCGTAGAAGAAAAAGTAAGAGAAAGTTACGACAAGAATACGAAAATGTTGTTCCATGAGGCCCAATGGATCAGATCATTTTATCAGGCGTCCATGTAAACGTGTCGGCTGGAATCTCTCAGCAGACTGTTTGGATAGATTAAATATGTTTCCATGTAAATGTAGCTATTTTGATATAAGCTATTTATATATCATAAATACATCTGTAGTATAAAATTTGGACATTTATTAAGAAGGAAATCTTAGTCCCAGACCAGTCACCAGACAAGACTGAGGAGAAATTAACAGCATGTTGTTTACAAAGAAAACCTCTCTGTATGGAGAATGAGCTAAATGCATTTAGCTCAAATCACTGCTCAGAACAGAGAGATGTCTCCAGACATTTCTGAGACACAAATATGTCCGATTACTCACTTTTAGAGGAAATCAGCAGAGTAAAGTTTGTTTCAGTGTTTTTAATTATTAAAATCAGAACGTCACAGACACCAGTTACATTAGTTAGCATATGAGTAGTTGTGTTAGTTATTATACAAGTTGTAATATAAGTTAGTATATTAGTAGGTATGTTAGTCACTATAAGTTGTAATATAAGTTAGTATATGAGTAGTTATGTTAGTTATAAGTAGTAATATAAGTTAGTATATGATTAGTTATTTTAGTAACTATATATGTAGTAATATGTTCGTATATGAGTAGTTGTGTTAGTCACTATATAAGTAGTAATACAAGTTAATATGAGTAGTTATTAGTTACTATTTAAGTGGTAACATAAGTTTGTATATGAGTAATTATGTCAATTAAAAGTAGTAATATAAGTCAGTATATAATTAGTCATGTTAGTCACTATATAAGTTGTAATATAAGTTAGTATATGAGTGTTTGCATTAGTTATGATGAGCTGTGTTGCGTCTGGCTGTGGGGGGAACTCACCATGGCTCTGGGACATCCATTCCCAGATGTTTCCTCGCCAGCTGTGTTCTGGCTCGCTGACTTTGGGAGGTGAACCTGCGATATGTTGTAGTCGTTGCATCTTCTCAGGAAGTCCAGGAAGTAAACCCGGGCGGTCTGGACGATCTCCAGTCGTTTCTCCCGGCTGGTCTGTTTCATGTGCAGGGCTCCCAGCAACGCGGGCAGCAGCAGGTACTTGAGGTCAGCGGTGGAGATCTCCTCCAGCTCCTCGTTGCGGCTGAACAGCTCGAGCTGAGCCACCATTCTGGATGCTTCTTCCAGCATGTTGATGCCGCGTTTAACCCGGACCTGGATAGCGTTGGAGCCCAGAGGCTCGTTGGTAGTGTCCATCTCCTCAAATGTCTTCCAGCCACGGTCCAGTAAGTCAGGTAACTTCAAAAGTTCTGCGTCTGAATTTATTTGCTGTGTCGCACTGTTGCAGCTCTCGCTTTCCGCCATCTTGTTCTGTTTTCTTCGTCTTCTTTTCCTTTTTTCTTTTTATTCCAGTTGGCGCGCGCGCTGTTAGCGGTGCCCAACAGATTCTTTATAGGGGATGACACAGACCTGCAGAAATGTAGAAACTTAGCTGGTTGGATTTTTGCTTCATTCCTCGTTTGTGTAGGTGTAACCAAACCAAGCTAACTGAGACGTGCGCAGCTTCTCGGCCTCCGTACGTTTATTGTGACGTCAGTTGGTGAGGAAGGGGGCGGGGCGAAGCTCAACAGTCAATCCAAAGCGCAGACTCTTGAGAATGAATCGTCCAATGAAAAGAAATCTTCGTTTTTTTATTATACGAATTTTATTTATAACAAATAAACAATTTGCAGTAACATTGCTTAATTTTTTTATTGTCATATAATAATGTAAGAAATTGTTAAATTATAAAAATCCTAGTTCACTACTGGATGATGAGGAAGTTGAACTGTCTCTCTTTCAAAACAAACTGGATGAACTCTACAGCCAGAAAACCTGAGGAGCTTTTGTTTGGACCAGAGATAAATGGATTGAAGAAGGGACAAATAAGACAAATAATATAACAGTCTAGTATTGATGGCGAAATCGCTTCAGATGACAAACCAATTTCTAATTCTTGTAGTTATCTTTATACCTCTGATTTTTTTTAAGTATCTAGCAACACCTTTCTGGACTCACTTTCTGGTCATAGGACAGAATGATAGACCCAGTTGTGTTAAAGGAAATTATGAAGTCAGTAAATCATTTAAAAGACAACAAGTCACCAGGCATTGATGGCCAGCCTTCTGAATTTTATAAGATTTTTAATGATGAGCTGACTCCCACAACCCCGCTGTAATACTTCTGTTTTATGTTAAGTATCTTGAATTGTCTTGTATACACAAAATGTTTGCCTAAATACTTGCCAGGTGGCTCTAAATTTTTTTGGATTCAGTCATAGATTAAAAAGTCTGGCTTTATGGGTAAAGGATAAAACAAATAATATCAGGTTGGTATTACTTTTAATCATTCCGATCTGATTGATAAGGAAGCAATCATAAGCATTAATCAAATTTGGATTGGTGACTATTTCTTAAATGCAATTAAAGCTTTAGATAAATTTGGCCACATTTGCATAAAACTTTGAAAATGTTAATGTTGAGATTAGGTTAATGTTGAGGACCAGTTCCCCATTCTGTCTGAGGATCAGATCGTGATCACATGGGTCTCTTCCTACTTCCTATTTACTGAAATATCAATGTAAGTGAGGAGATATAAATATTGTGTATATTCTGAATCAGCGTTTTTGGGGTTTTAATGGCTTGATGTTGGAAGCCACATACCTTTCTGAAATATGTTTTTATTCTACATCTTTACTTGAACCGTTTCCCCCAGTGGGACCTAAATAAAACTCGGACTTTATTCTATCCACCAATATTTTTACCCACACATTCTCAAGGCATCTGATTTGGAAACTCGCTTGTGAAAAGCTGCAGATGTCTGGAACCTGATGGGTTTTTGTTGTTGTTGTTTGTTTTTCCTTCTCTGAATCTGTATTCTTCAATACATAATTTTTAATGAAGTTTTTGGAAAATCAACACTGATTCATTGATAAAAAGGTAGCGCTAGAACCGCTGACCTGAGCAGAAAACATGGAATAACAAAGCTAACATTGTATTGTTTCTGAAGAGCAGGTGCTGCTCTGAGTGACCAGCAGGGGGCAGCACCCTCCCTACCCCTGGTCCCTCTGCTAGAGCCGCGTAGAAGAAGAATGCGGAAGTTTAGGAGTTGTGTATCGTTGGACCACAACAGAGGATCCCAGTTAAAATGGATAGTCCGGAGCTGTCGTTCACGTTGGCCTACGTCGTGTTCGCGCTCTGCTTCATCTTCACACCCAACGAGTTCCGCGCGGCCGGTTTGACGGTGCAGAACGTGTTCGGCTCGTGGCTGGGGAGCGAGGACGTGGGCTTCATCCAGTACCACCGGCGGCGGACCAGTATCACCATACTGGTCCACTCTGCTCTCCCCTTAGGTACAAGGAAACCCCCACTTCCTTCATATGACCCAGGTTAAACGGGGCACGCGCACAGAGGGGGAGCTGTGGCTCACGTGAACTGATGATGTCATCGTTGTTTCCCATCACTGCAGGTTATTACCTCGGATTGTGTGTCGCGGCTCCAGAGAAGAACCTGGGCTACGTTCACCAGGTGGGCGCCTCTCAGAGCGTACAGGTGTCTGAACGCACCTGTGGAGGCAGGAAGCACACAGCAGAAACCAGCCATCCTTTTACCTTCGGCTGTTTTTGGCCTTTCCAGTTATTTATGCAAATATTTACCTACTATCGTCACAAAACAAGCTCCGGCTCAGTAGGTTTTATGGCACCACCGTGTATAATAAGCGTCTTCTTGGCTTTATTCCAGCCATAAAGAGCCTTTCAGTCACACAGAACCTTCTGGTAGGGATGGGCAGAAAATGTTTGCATCGATTTGATGCTATTAATTTATGGGGCTTTTTCATCAATGTCGATACAGAAACCGATAGCAATAATTTTGACCTTTTAAAGAAAACCCGACACTTTAGCACTGTATATTTAGATTTTTATTGCAAGATCAATATGACTAAGCCATAACATAATTACTTGATGATTAATAAATAATAAATACCCCATAGCCTCCCACTCTACTTTCTGTTTTCTTTTTCTTTCTCACTATATGTAACTACCACAGTTTTTTGTTTGTTTTTCTGTTTTTTTACTATTTTATTGTACTTGGTATCTGTTCGTACATTGTTGTTTTGTTCTTTTTTTCTTTTAGAAAAACGTATATAACATTATAAAAAAAGATCTATAATAAAATAAGTAACAGAATCAGTTAAAAATAGGTTATAAATAACAAGAACTGTGGACTACAAATTAAGATGAAAATTAATTACAATTCCTAAACTATAAACTCAGTCCTGAATCATGTGACATGGAGGATCCAGAAGTAATATGCCAGGACTCGTTTTCACACGTGGTGTCATTTGTAAATATAAAATAGCAATATTCACAGAGAAACAAAATAGTGAAATAGCTCTGTTTTTTCCTTCTATCTCACAAGTGTTTTAGAAAAAAATGTGTGCAGTGCAAATGATCTAAGTCTTCTATTGGTTGGTTCTCATTCACATTCTTAGGCTTATTTCTTACAACCAAATGTGCTCTGCACAACAATTATCAATAGATCGATACTCATCATGGAATTGATATACTGGTATCGATCTACCCATCCCTACTTTCTGGGCACTTGTTGATTTTTGGCAGCTTACAAATTTGATGTTGCCATCTATTCAAGCTCTGATTGGTGTAAAGTTTGACACGAAGTGGTTTCATCATCATTTCCAGGTCAAACTAGAGGTGTGTTAGCAACATTGTGATGTTAACCTTTTTTAGGACGTAAAGGTGATGTAAATACAAAAATTATATAAGTGGCAGAGTTTTAGACCATTCCCACTCAATGTACAGATTAAGAAACATTTTCCTCCCCCAGGTCTCTGTGCAGAAAGACGTCAGATGTTCTCTGACAGGGTTTTTCCAACATGCATGATTAGTAGGAAGTTGTGAGGTGGCTCTTACAGCCTTCTCTGTCTCCCTAAAACCAAAATGACTTGTAGTTCAGCTTCTGTTGTGTTTTATGGTGAAAACCAGTATTTGTGATTTCGATTGTTATAGTTTTTCATGTAAAATCTTTCACCTGAATGTCGTCCTACAGGCGGATCGTGTCGACATTTGTTGTTCATCTTGATGAAGATGTGGTTTCTCTGTGTTTCTGCAGGTGAGTAGCGGCTGGCCAGCTTTCCTCCTGCTGTCACTCTTCCTGCACCTGGCCAGCTGGCTGCTGGTCATCTACTGGTCCTGCCGTCACTGGAGCCATCACCCCATCAGCAGGACCCTTCAGGCCCACGTGCGGCCTCTGTACTCCAGCTGGGGCGCCGTGGCAACCAGCATCAACACAGAGTTTAGACGCATAGACAAGTTTGCTACCGGAGTCCCGGGAGCCAGAGTTATCGTCACCGACAGCTGGGTGTTGAAGGTGAGTCCGAGAGTGGCAGACATGAAGAGTGGAGGATTAAGTGTTTCTCCGCTGTTTGAAATCAAAGGTAGCTGGATCTAACGTCGGGTGGAGGAGAAGCTGCAGCACAGCAGCACGTCTCACATTCAGTCTGAGACTAAACAGATAAATATTCTTCCAGACTGAATGTTTTTAAAACTTGACACAACATGTCGGGAATTTATGGAGAAACAAGAGTGCAGTTTAAACAATAATTTACTTCCTCAATCCTTTTATTTATAGATTTTATTGTATTTAATTTGATTGATGTATCTCTATATGTATATATAAATATTGTGTGTGTGTATAAGTTTTGACTGGTACTGTATGTATGTGTTTTAGGGATGCAAATTGTCAAGTAATTCATTCATTGATAGTTGTTTCATCTTATCGATCGATTAATCGAGAAGCAGAAATTTTTCTGAGAAGCTGAATCAACAGGTTCCTTTCTACCAAAATGCTATTTTAAGAGTAATTTCCTATTCCTTAATAAAAGAATTATTCATTAGATTTATTTATTTAACAGCAGGAACAACATATTCACACATGGAACAATGCAAACAAAGATATTATTATTATTATTATTTTTATTTGTAGTAGAAGTATAAATTTTATTTAATATAGTAAATTAAATGATAATGTCTGGCCATTGCTTAGCTTTTTTTGTGTTCCTGCATGTGTGTCAGACTTCAGGACTTCTGGCATCAGACGCCCTCATGTGGGCTGGTGAGGAATAATAGGCTCAAAACGATTAATTGCAATTAAATTATTTTAATTGAGTTATTTCTTATCGACGATTGATTGATAATCGATTAATTGTTTGCATCCCTAATGTTTCTACATATTTATATATTTCTACTTGCATTACAACTTGCAGATGGAAACGAATCTATAAAATTGTTGAATAACTTTTCTGTCATTTGGACGTTCAGTAAATTTAATCAGCTAACCGCGTCACGACCTGGTTTCTGTAGCAGCAGACCTTCGGCACGTCTGACTGTCTGTCCATCTCCAGGTGACCACCTACCAGATCCACATGACCTTACAGACCGAGTGTCATGTGACCGTGACCGAGTCCAGACAGCACGAGCTGAGTCCAGATTCAAGCACCCCCATAGAGATGCTGACGCTGAGAGTGGAGAGCATCAATCCTGCTGTCAGACCCTTCAGCTTCAGGTACGCCTCAGTGTCGCCACAAAACCAAAAACTTGACCGGATATCCAGAATGTCCAAAAGAAGTACACGGCCCTTGTGTTTCCAGAATCAACTCTACAGATTACTCCGACTTCAGGGAGAAGCTCCGAGCTCCCATCAGAGTTTCTCCCAACGTGGTGATCCATCAGACAATCAGCGATCTCTTCCTGGAGACGTTCAGAGCTCACGTGGAGCAGAATCGGCCGTACACGCTCCCGGGTGGACAGGTACGCCGCTGTCAGCATCAAACTGTCTCCTCGCTCCTCTGAAGCCTCAGTCAGCTGCTGCTGTCTCATCCACAGGAGGTGGAGCCCTGTATCGGCTGCATGCAAGTTCCTGCTCGGACCAAACTGGTCCGGCTCTGTCACACAGCAGGTACATTCGGGCTTCTACTCGTGCGAGTGCAGAATGAGGGCAGGGTGCGGCTCGGCAGTCCATCTCATGCCAACACAGCACAAACAGCCACCAACTCTCACTGCCAGGGAGAATTTAGAGAAAAAAGGTCACCTTTTTTCACTGTTTATGGAAAATGCTGCATCATCTTTAATCAGCAACACACCTGTACAAATCAGAAACACCTGGAGGAACATCGTCTCAGATGAAGAGATGGACACACATTCACCAGTCTGAGACAAGCTGAGCCTAAACGCTGCGGAACAGTTTCAGAAAAATGTTCCTCAACATCAAACTGTGAAGGCTGCTTATGCCACCGACAGTTTTATCGTCCAAGGGTTGAGAGAATGAGGAGGAATCTGTGTGTGTGGTAGAGACTGGGTGGAGCATCCCCCCTTCTCCTAACAACTGTCCATGAAAGTCTGAGGAGACCAGTTGTTTTTAGGAGACCAACTGGTCTGATGCAGGATTCCAGTTGATGCTCCAGATGTTTTACTGGTGAATAGTCTGGACTGCAGCAGGCCAGTTCAACAGCCAGACTCTTCTGTGAAGCCATTAGGGCTGGGATCATTTTCTTCCGATTCGATTCTTTTCCATTTTTTTGGGTGCCGATTTGATTTAAATGGAAATTCTTCAAGATTTCAGATTTTTGTGATTTTCAGGTTGTTTATTTAACACCAGACCTCATGGAAAAGATGATGATGTCTACAGACACGAGTCATATGACCCCAAAAAATGCTCATCACATGTCTATCAGGGTGATTGTGTAGGAATACATTTCAACCAGCTGAAAATGAAGCCTTTAAATTTGGAAATAAATTCATTTTAGAACAAAATAATCATAAAAAAATCTTGATACTTATGTGAATCAGTTTTTTATACCCTCCCTTAGCAGCCTTGCTGCTGTGATCAGCGGTCCAGCATGGTCCTGCTGAAATGTGCAAGGCCTCCCTGAAAGAGACGATGTCTGGATGGAGCAGATATTGCTCTAACACTTTTCAGCATTGATGGAGCTTCACAGATGTGGAAGCTGCCCACGCCATCGGCCCTGATGCAGCCCATCATCAGAGATGCTGGATGCTCCCTCTGCTCCTCAGACTTCCTGAGTCCATCTAGCAAGACCACCAGCATCCAGTTTGACCTACAGCCTGGACCCCTACACACAGAGATTCCTCCTGATTCTCTGACTCTTTTGATGATATCGTACTCTGAAACTCTGACGTGTAGGACAGACGGCCACATCGCTGCATCCTGGACACTCAGGACTCCTGAGTTCTGGCTGTGAACAGTGCAGGACTGGGAGAACTGGGACTGGCCCAGTGGATGTCTGTGTTTGATTGACAGCTGTCAGGATGTCTGCATTAACGTGGCTGTTATGTGTGTTTCAGAAACTCACACTGAGTCGGAGTGTCAGGAGTGTTTCTGCAGACCAATGTGGTGTCTGACCTGTCTGGGTCGATGGTTTGCCAGCCGTCAGGATCAGCAGAGACCAGAAACCTGGCTGTCCAGCAAAGTTCCCTGTCCCACCTGTAGAGCCAGATTCTGCATCCTGGACATCTGTGTGGTCCGGTGACCAGATCCAGAAGGACTCTGTCCTCTCAGAGCCAACTGGATCTGCGTGTAAAGACGGAATACATAACAGGACCTTTTTATAAAAAGATTTATTCTCTTCTTTTGGTACGGAGAAATGAGTCAAAGCATCAGCGATAAGCTGCTAAACTTCTGCTCGGAGTGGCCTGTCGTGGTATCAGATTCTCTGTAAAAGTATAGTTTTATTTACCAAAAATACAAAAAAAACGCCAAAATGAATCATTCTCAAATCAGTCTGAGACTCGGTTTATTGTGTTTTTATTCATAAATGAAACTGATGATCTGAGTGTATGGAGCTGAGTTTCCAGAGAAAAGCATACCAGAATGTTCAGATGCCAACATTACACCTGTTTTATCTTCAGTACTTTTCTCTAGTCAGTTCAGCTTCATTCATACAGCCTCACAGGTCATCTTAAGGCAGTTCTACAGAAGTAAGAGCTGAAAGAGGGGGTTGGTGGAGAGGAGAGAAACACTAGAGTGAAGAACGGGGTGAGAGACCAAGAGTGTAAAAAGAGGAGTGAAAGAAGAGATGTATGTATCTCCTTTTACGTTGTACGTAGTCCGCATGTGCTGTGTGGGAAGCGTCCATAATTTACTCGCAACGGCATCATTTAGTATATTTTTAGAGCCCAAACCGTTAGCATGTTTACTTCCTGGATGCACGTGTGTGCTGCGGCGTGACGCTGGATGCATTGGTGGCCGCTCCAAAAATATACTAAATGATGCCGTTGCGAGTAAATTATGGACGCTCCCCACTCAGGACACGCGGACTGCATTGGACGAGCATTTTGGAGGAATATTGACAAGTTTTTGTGGACTTTTTTCACCGGGCTCTATTTAGCATTGTTGTAGACGAGAAAAGCCAAATCGTAAACCTCCCGAAATCTCCGGCTATATGATGAATATCAAGAAAGTGTTCCAACATCTCAATCAGCGTGAGGGTGAGGAAACAAATGAAGGCACATCATTCTGAGGGTGGAGTATCCCTTTAAGTAGATGTAGGTGATGGTGAGTCCACAGTTAAAGAAGAGGAACCGGTGGACCGGTGTCTTATTCTGGACCTGAGGAAGAAAGTGGATCCTCAGAAAAGAGGATCAGGTCTGCTGACCAGACATGATGATGATGATGATACCTACAAGTTGTATTTTACAAGACAAACTTTTGGAGCAGAAGTCCATCTTTCTCTAGCAGAGGAACAAACTGCAGACTGGGAACCAGTCAGCTTCAGAGTGCTGGTGCAACAGGGAACGGAGAGTTTTAAATGTACTTTAATTTACATTTACCTTTTGTGTTATTTACAGAACATACAATTTATGAGTGTAATTATGAAAAATAGCTTAATTTCAATGTGTTAGATGACTTTTTCAAAGAAATTAACAAATCCATATTTCTTACCTTTTGAATTGTCTGTAAAATCTTAAAAGGAAGCTATGATATCAGTCTGTTATTCTTCAACTTCGAATATTTATTCCCTTTAGAGCACTCATCCGGATTTGTTAATTCCTCCTTTTTCCACGGGTCATGCTTTTTCATTTATCATTTCATTTGGCTTGTGTTTCCATTGTAACCATTCCATAAAGTATTTTAGATTTTTTCTCTCCAAGTTAGTTTGTTGCACAACAAATACTAAACAGACTGCAATTAACTTCCATGCAAAACAATTTTATGCCAACATTTTCCAAACAAGGACATTTAAGTATTACAAAAATACAGGAAAACAACAGAAATACAGGGAAAATGTAAATGAAAACAGAATAAACTTGAGCCAAATCAGTGCAAATTTGAGTAAAAAATTTAAAAAAGCTTGCAACTGTGACTGAGTTGCCATTGTTCATTTAAAAGAGCCGCTGAACAGAGTCGATTCGTTCATGAACATCACATTTCTACTGCTTGGAAAAGGACTCATATGCTTGTGTCTGTTAGAAAGACGGGTTAGGACAAGTCCACTGTTTTTAAGATGTGGAACTATTGAAAGGTTCCCCTCCTACAGGAACCATACATTTCTACAGCCAACCAGGACAGAAGTCCAGGAATGGAGCTGATTCAGTTTCCTTAAACAAAGAAGAGGTCTTCCTGTCAGCTTGCTGCTGACGAGCTGAAGTCCAGGTTACGCTGCAACGTGATTGGAGGTTGAGAGTCTGACTCGTCCAGTCCAGCTTCTATGTAACTGATCTCTTTTCTTCTCATTGTGATTACGTTTTTTGCTCTGAGGTCCTTCTCTATGTCCCTGCCTCTGTTGTCAAATTTCAAATCATTTCACCAGCTGACATAGAGCTTGACCAGAGGAAACCATGGCAACTGAGCATAGGCTGATGTAGTGGGTATAAGCTGTTTTTGAACTTCCCCATCCTGCATGTGTTCAGTGTTTCCATCAGAGGACGCCATAGTCATGCAGTGCTTGGTCTGAAGCCGGTAACTGGTTGGATGTTGCAGAGTCTCCGTCCGACTGCCCTGCATGTTGTAGAGGTAACCCTGCTGTAACACAGCTGAATTAAACGGACGGCATGTTTCTAGGCTGCAGAGACCTTCATCAGGAAGTTAAATAACTCCGGTGTGTTGGAAGAAATGAAGAAATCAACTTTTAGTTAAAACCACTGTTAACTGCACTTATTAAAACATCTTATTGTTATGATTGTTTTAATTACATCATGGTTAGGGATGTAACGATACTTTGAAAAGTGATACAAATCGATTCAAACTGGTTTAAATGGCAATCAATTTAGAAAAAAGGAAAATCAATTTGCAAACAATACATCAATGCAATCAATGCAGATGATGTTCAAAACAAATAAAACTTCTTTTGTTCATAAAAAGATTTGTGATCATTTCCATTTCTATATTAATTATTTTTTCAGTGTAAGGTTTTGTTAGTCCAACATGCAACAGAAAGTCAGTTTTAAACAAAGGAGAAAAAGGCAAACATGGGAAAAAGACAATTCCTT
Source organism: Craterocephalus amniculus (assembly GCA_036024015.1). Taxonomy (NCBI): domain Eukaryota; kingdom Metazoa; phylum Chordata; class Actinopteri; order Atheriniformes; family Atherinidae; genus Craterocephalus; species Craterocephalus amniculus. The sequence goes on from JAVQJG010211653.1 coordinate 14,096, forward strand.
TGGCCATAAAAGAATTAAAATTTATTTTGAGGGAAAAAAATATTAATAAAAAATCGAAATTGAGAACTTAAAATCGAGAATCTAATCGAATCGTGGCTTGAGTGAATCATTACATATGGCTGATGGAAATATTAAAGAGTAATAGAAGTCTGATCAGCTGGAATTAGGAAATGAAGGCGTCATCCTTTTAACCCAGAGGTTTAACCTGGATGGTTTACTCCAGGTCCAGGCTGTATCTGGAAGCTTAAATCCAGTATTTCACATCATGATCAGAGTATCTTTTCTATGTTTTGAAGTTATTTTAAATGTGCATAAATGTAAATTTCCACATGTGTAGAAATCCTGACCACTGGGGTCAGAAGCATAGAAAACAAATTATCCTCCAGATCTGGAAATGTTTTACATTCAAATAGAAAAAATAAGCCTCACACGGACACATTAGGAACTACAGTTGCTTTTATTAAAATATTACAGTATTACATTTGTTATTTTCATATTCACCAAATTCACCCTGTGGAGGGACGGTTCTTTGACACCACTGATCTAGACAATCATTGTCCCTGCCTCCAGAGCAGAAACCTGTACCACAAGACAAATATCGGTGATGAAGTTAGATGTTTACCTTCACGCAAAGCTGAACAATGATGCTTCAAAGTTTTATTTGTGATAATCTGTTTCAGTACACGCAGCAGTTACAGAAGCAACACGCTCAAACAGCTACATAGAGATGTTGAAGATAGAAAAGCACCCACAGGTTGTTTCGATCTTCGTTCATTTCCCTGTGCCATGGAGATGTCCCACCTGTCCACAGGAAACGTCAAAAATGAGTCTCTAAGAGACGCTGAGGCTTCTGCTGCCAGGAGCTCCTGATCCACACTCACACCACAGGAAAACTTTCCTGTACCAAACGCTTCCCGGGAACGTTCAGGGAAAGTCTGGAATTCTTTTTTTCATTTCATTTTGTGAGGAACGCGTCTCCGTCTCTAAATGAACGTGTTACAGGCATGATTTCTAAGTTTCACTCTTTCTGAGCAGAAACAGTTTTCATGTCTCACTCTGCTGAAATTACTGATATGTTAATAATTTTAAGTTCATCATGAGTCCAGTTAAACTCTGTCCTCTTCATCCTTCATCCTCCCAGTTTTCTTCTTCTGCTGTCACGGCTGCCAGCTTCATTCCTGAAACACCGAGAATAACGCAGAGTTCAATTTCAGCTCTAGGTTAGTTTAAACGTCTCAGAAAGACGGAAACCTTCCATCTACTGTCCTGAAGCTGCATTCAGTTGTCCTGAAACATCACAGGATGATGGAATGGGGATTTCAGGTCAGGAAAAGCCTCAGCCGGACCTGGAGCTCCACATCTGGCTGCAGATTATTTTTTTTAAACTCAGATTCATCATCTGATTTCTCCAGAACAATTAACAGGCTAAAACAGCAAAAACTCAGAAGAAATGATGAAATGCATCCATCGAGCTTCTGGAAGACGTGTCAGTGAGAGTGAAAATGAGGTAAAACTGACTCCAGATGAAAATGACGTCGACCCAAATTATGTTTGGGAGAATAAATCTGTGCTAGAGCGCTGAAGGTCAGCTAATCTGAACCACATATGTTCTAGCGATGAAAGCAAACTAAAACAAAGCTTCAAAGCTCTGAGACAGAAAGCTTTCAGCCCAGAAAGTCACACTGATACACACCCAGATTGTAACGTGTCTTTTTAAGGTTGTCTTGTCTTTCGGAGTCAGAAACAAACCTACCAGACCGTGAAAGGCTGGTGACAAGTCATGGAAAATAAATGAACCCTGTTGCTCTTCTGATGTTTGAGCTTCAGGGAAAAATGAGACCAAACTTTGGTAAAACTATGAGACTTAATATTGTTGATGGGAAGTTTTCAAAGGGGTAATGCCACACAGCAAAGGACCCGACCTGAGCTGAAGCCTCCACCTGGTGGGCTACACATCCACCCTGAATGTCATGTCTGACTTTAAAAATAATAAATAGTAAAAAACGAATTCTGAACTCTTTTTTTTGCTTTATACTTTATTCTTTTCACACATGAACACACTGAAGTCCGGATAAGATAAGATAAGATAAGATAAGATAAGATAAGATAAGATAAGATAAGATAAGATAAGATAAGATAAGATAAGATAAGA
>JAVQJG010211665.1:0-11769 GCA_036024015.1 Craterocephalus amniculus
TATGTATGTATGTATGTATGTATGTATGTATGTATGTATGTATGTATGTATGTATGTATGTATGTATGTATGTATGTATGCATGTATGTATGTATGTATTTTAATATATAAGATTATATTTTCAGCCATGGGGCACTGCACGGCAAAAGCAACTCCAGGAATTAGCATAATGGATATCATTGTGTAATTAAAATGAATCCAAATCTCAAATCAAAAGTTGTAAGGTTTAGAATTACTGTAGTGTTGCTTTATAGGACAAGTTTTTTTTTTTAAAGCTGGCCTTTATTTTTTAGGATTAAATACGATCATACACTCACCCATACAATTTTTGTGAATCTCAGAGCCGTTTTCGTGCAATTTAGACCAATTCGACGGCGCTCTCTCTGATACCATCGAAGTATTGGGGTAGTTTCTCTCTAATGCCATTGAAGTATTGGGGTAGTTGCTCAAAAAAGTAATCCATTACATATTACTCATTACTGCTCAAAAATTTAATTCCTTAAATTACATAATTTGCTAAAGTTAACAAATTCATCCTTTAAAGGGGAACTTTCAAAGCATCATAATATTATCAAAAAACTAAGAATTTTTAAGACTCGCGGTATACGCACTGCAGTGGGCAAACAACAAATTAACACCTGTGATATTCTATGTATTAGTGTGTTATGCCAATCCCCGTATGGACTTAAGAACACATCCAGCATTACAGTTCAATGTGCTGTCCATGAATGTGGGTTAAAGCTCTATCATGGAGAAAAATATTAATTATCCAAACCACACTGCTCTTCTGTCTGGGCTAAAGTTATTTAAAAACAAACTGTGATAAAATAAAAAAGGAAAACTGTTATGTGGTAAGATAAATTCAAATTTTAATTTTTTCCTGGGAAATTATGGGTGTTGCACCATCTGGGTGACATCCTCAGGTGTTACAGATACATAAACAGAACCTGCAGTCAGAAGCTGGGTTTTTCTGCTGGGTGGATTTTCTCTCCTACCTGGCAACTCAAAGATCATTTCTAAGCCAAATCATAATTGAAGTGTCAGGAATTTATAAAATGAAATTTTACGCCAATATAAAATGTGTGATTACAGCTTATAAAATCTAAAGAGGCACTTAATCAACAGGCTAACAAATAACTGGAGGGAAATTTTTGTCAGAATTCATCCAACAAATTATAATCCACTTCATCTTCGTAGCAGCTGTAACTTGTCTCTCTCTGTTTGTCTTATACTGCATACATGTCCTCCAGTTTTACTATTATCAAAGGCTCCAAAATCTAAGAGGAAACCTTGAAGAAAGTGAGGCATTAACAAACGCTGTAATTATGAGTGAACCTGTTGGATCTTAGAGTTAAACTTTCAGTCCGCCCAGAGGGTTCTGCGTGGGTTCTTCCAGAGAAGAAAAAACACAGGATCTTCTGGGTAATCATGTGATAACGTCAGCCTCCATCTATCAGCCCGTGGACATTGTTTCTGCATGCATGAAAAAGAAAGAAATTATGCAGGTGGACTTATGGAAGGAAATACCTTTCATTTTTTTAAGAACACCTCTTCACGTCATTGATTGGTTGGGGAAGCCTTGCCAGCAGTTGGTGCTCTGTATATAAGGCTGCAAACACCTGAACGAGTAGACAGAGCTGTACAGAAAAACATCATAGACAAAATGTTTACTCTTAGGCAGACAAACCTGAACAAGGGTGAGTTTATTAATTCTGTTTTCCACTTTTATGATGCTGAAATGAAAGAATGATAATTTCTTTTAGTTTTTTCATTTGTTATTTTACAGCATATCATCAGTTCTTACAACAGCTCTTGAAACAGACTCAAATGTGGTTTTTTTTGGTGTCTTATAGTTGAAAAGGACTGGTTATTTTTCTGATATTTGCTTCCATGTTTTCCAGCCATCCTCACAGCAGGGATGCTGTTGCTTCTTCTGGCTGCAGCAGCTCAGAGTTCGGTGCTGAGTAACGACGTTCAGACCACTGCAGTTTCTGTCTCCAATTCATCTCTGACAACGCAGATCATCAACAGTAAGCATCGTCAGCTAACAGATGAACTGTGTTACACCAAGTTCAGCAAAGATAGTTTCCATTTGAACTGAAATCCCTGCAATGCTTCAGGATCAGCCTCTTTAATCAGAAGAATAAATGATAAGTGATTATTGATTAGGTTATGTTACACATTTTTGAATTTAATGATGTGATTACTTACCTAAAGCTGTTAAATATGTGCTATTTTGTTGTCCATTCGTTATTCCACTTGTGCTGATGTGGATGTGATCTCTTTCTCCCACCAGAGAGCACAGAGGAGCCCCGTTTGGGACGTGTAGGCAAAAGGTCATGTGGAGATAATTATACAAATTTCTGTGGAAACGGTGGCGAGTGCATGTTTCCCCAAGACAGCGAAAAGCCTTCCTGCATGTAAGCTGCGTGTCTCATATTCCCTCTGATTGGTGAAAACATCTTCCTCTCGTACATGTTGGATCATGTTAAGCTTTGGAATGCACTCACACATTTCTGTGATCTGCAGCTGCAAGGCTCAGTACAGCGGACCACGCTGCATGGTCGTTACTGTTGAAACCTACACTCTGCCTGATTTGGATAAGGTGATTGGCATCAGCTTCGGGACCATCATGGTCATCATCCTCGTGACCATCATCATTTACTGCTGTGCCAGTCGGAGGTGAGTATCTGCAGGATTTATGTCACACTTCTAGGAACCACTGAGGCTGTGAGTTGTGAAATCCACAGATCTTGATTTAGAGTTGGAAGTTTACATTTTTGTCATCTCGGGGCATGATGAAAACCGATCTTTGGATAAAGAATGTATTAGAAGAACTTCTCTGATGTTTGTTGTCTTGCAGGTCTGTAAAATCAACACCACTGATAAAATCTGCACCATCTGAGACGTCAGTGTAACCTCTTCATCTCATGGCTCTTCTTCATCACCCACATTTTTGTTGCTGGAATAGGAAAGACTGCTGTATGACATCTAATGGTGCCTTTTATGTGTTTATCGCCTGTCAGTATTGTCATTTAAAGATTTTACTGAGTCTAATCAACCTATTTATAGTAGTGCTATGACAATTAAATTATTTTGTTGACAGTTTATTTAAAATTTTTTAATAAAGTGATAAAAAACTTCAATATGTTGCACGCATCTCTGTTCACTCAAGTAATCGAGTTATCTACATTGTTCTCATGTAAAACTTCACACTTTAAAAACTGGTGGACGCCTATTGGATTCCTTATTTGCTAATCCTTTGAAAGGATAATGCTCATTAATCCGCACACAAACTCTGAGAGATGTATGTTAAGCCAAAAAAGCTCTGAAAAATTTGAATAAACATCTTATTATCAGCAGTTAAATATGTGAAAGTTCAGCAGAGTAAACTTGCTCTGAGAAGTAGGAGATTTTCCACAGAACTCAACATGAATACTTGACCGTGCAAAAGTTTTGGGCAGCTCCAATTTCTTTATATCTTCCCAAGAAGTCTTTTAATCTTTGAAGGGGTCACAGTTCTCTAGGCTTGTTTTTAAAGAATCAGTGGCTTTTTTAGTAATTTTCAGTTCTGTTTGTGAGCCTGGCCATTTTCAGAAGGATATGATTTTTGTTAAAAATAAATAATAAATAAATTTAACTGAAGAATAAACCAGTGATCTGCTGCCCTTTAAAAAAAAAAACTGTTATCTTGATGCATCTTGTTAGCTGCCTGTCACAAAGAGATTTAATTTCTCCTGATTTGATGGAATGAAATAGGCATAAAATCATTCTTTTGCTTCTTGGTATAAAACTTGGTAAATTACAGCAGAGCATCCATGAAAAAAGGTGGTGAAACTGGACTTGAATGGTGAAAAGGAGCTTCAGGCTATAAAAACCTACGGAACATGAACAGCAAACATCAACATCAGCAATGTGGGATCAACTTGACAGCTGATCAAAAGGCAGCCAACAGGGACTGGCCCCCCATACATTACCGACTGCCTCCAAATTAACACTCGGGGTCAGGGGGCCGTCTCAGCTCCTGATGCCTAAGACGAGACTTAAAACTAGGAACGCTTTGCCCCTCCACATCATGACCGCCCAACTGTGGAGAGCTTTAAGTGTCGTCTGAAGGAGCATTTTTATTCTCCGGCTTTAAAACTGCATGAGTTGTGGTCTTCTTTGTCTTATATTCTTGTTTATTTTTCTTTTCTTTCTTATTTATTTTAACTTGCAACATCATTGCATCTATCAATACAGTTGATTTTATTGTGCAGCAATTTGGAGACATGCTGATTTAAATGTTCTTTATAAATAAAGTTCATTAGATTGTATTGGACCATGCAAAGATCATTTTTAATATGTCCTTCCACTGCTGGACAATTTTTCCTGAAGACCCTGTATAACAAGAAAACTTGTCTGAGAATGTTGGACTTGAATTTTCCACGTTCTGCAAAATCTCTGCTGTTTCCATTTAGTTTTGAACATGTTAAAATAAATTACTTCCCCTTCTTCCCGTTAATATGTGGAATCTATATATTAAGAAATAAGGGTGACTCAAAACATTTGCACAGTACCCGTAAACCCCATTTTTACATATGCATTATAAAACATGTTTTCCTTAATTGATCTAGAGCCAATTTTCAAAGAAAAATATGAAGATGTGATAAATTGTTACAGTAAATACCATCAAAATATTTAGTCACATAATAGCAGAAGAATGATTTTTTTTTTCATTATTCAAGCTACTTTCGCTGATGACAAAGAATTAATAACTGTTGCCTGCAACTACTTTTGGTCGACTTCTCAACCAGCATGAGCTGGACTTCAGCGCAAGTCTCATCAGCGTGATTACGCAGCTTCCGCAAGCGTCTGCAGTTTGAAACTGGTGCCTTCGGGGGTTTGTATGTGTTGTCGGACCATGTGAAGTCTAAACATTAGAGGTGTGTTTCCACCACACCCAGACCGCAAGACTGAGCCCACTGGCTTCCATTATGCGGCTTCAAGGGGAATCATCTTCGGTCGCACCTTTTCCTGACTGTCAGCCGGACAAGTAGGAAGCGTCTCATCCTGCAAACGTGAAGAAGAACAAGGACTTCCTGGCTGCAACCTGACGGCTTTAAAAATGCGCAACAACAAACTCTCAGCTCTCCTCTCACTGATTGGTAAAGTCTATTTTTCATGATATAGTATCTGGGCTACTATATGAAAAGAGCCAAGAACTTAGCCTTACTGTTGTATGGTGACTGTGGGGTGTGCATGGAAGGTATGGACTGAGTGCGTGCAAGAGTTCAGGATCAAACTGAAAGGCAAAGGCAGCAAAAGTGACGAACGTAAAGTAACATTTAGAAATATGTGAAAGGCTTCCGCTGAGCACCTTTCACTTCTCTGCTTTATTTTTTAATAAGTAGCAATACATAGTATGAGATAAAAGTTTGAACTCTCTTTCCCAAAGATTTAAAAAGTGTCCAAACGTTTGACTGTTAATGGATTTTAATCTTGATGCAGTTACCTGTACATTCCCTCATTTAACCTTACCATCCTTCTTTTAGATACTAAATCAATTAATTAAGTGATTGTGACGTCACAGGCTATATTAGGACACTCTAGTAATTTGAAATAGACTTATTTTGTATGCTTTTCATGTTTATGAGTAACTATAGTTACTATATTAGTGCTTTTCAGTTCACTTTTAAATGTGAGAAAGGTAAAATGAGGGAAAAGTAACATTATTCTTCCTATTTGTTCCCCCGGAGTATTGGCATAATTATTATTGCATAGTCTACATTTGATAATTTCATAAGAAAATGTTTTTTCTCACATTTTGATCAAATAATCTGACCTACAGACATTTTATGAAGTGGATCAGATTATCTGGGTTTTTACTTGGACTGGATTTTATTGAATAATTTCTAACCTGAAATATCTCATTGGGTATAAGTCACTGTTCATATCAAATGAAAAGATTTTTTGACGTCATTATTACTCATCTATTGTCAACTTCTTCATTTAAACTGGACAGCGGGAAACTTGGAAAGTAATCATATTCCTGAAGTTGGAATTTCCAGCAGTATTTACTGTGCAGTTGAATGTTTTTATTTAAATTGGTAAAATGGTACATTGCTGCTGCTTTAGTTAAATGTCTTTTCATTTTGTTATACTTTGTGTCTTTCGCTTGTTTTATCAGTTATATTACTGTCCAAAAAACAACTTGGAACACAAGGGAAGAAGATTTTATCTAGTTGATGTATTAATGATGCAGAGTGAAGCACCTCAGGGATCCTGAAGGACTCAAACATGATAATACTTAATAGAGTTTTGCCTGTTTAGTTTGACTCTTGCCTACAAAAAGTCCTAAAACATTGATGATAGAAATTTGATGCAAATACTGACAGACCTTCTACATTTCCTCAACTAAATAAATCAGTCATTCCATGAAGGTTTAGATTTCCTCTTGCTTTTACTTGTTTTCTATTGTTTTTTTGATTAACTGTAAATTCATCATGAGTTCATCTCTGATAACATCTGTTTTTACTGTTAATCATCAGTGAATGCGTCCTAAAGATCTACTTCCTCTGACAGTTGTGACCACATGTCCTTTTACTGTAAAAGTAAACTCATCATGTTAATCACCATGTGAATCACATTGACTCCATTTAAAGTCTCGCATCCTTTTACAGATGTAAGGATTGTACTTTTAAAGATAAAATTTAGTTGAGCACTTCACACTGAAAAAAACAAAAAAAAACACCTGTTTTAAGTATTATGAATATCTATTTTCTCTAATTCCTGGCTAAAAAAAGTCACACAATATTCTTATTTACCATTATTAGGGCATGAACTTTGTGGCAGAATCATTTCATTAAGTTTTTGCATTGTGATGACATTTGTTTCCGTTCAGAGTCGGATCATTTTAATTATTATGGGATATGCAAGCTACATAAAATTTACTCTGTAACATATCAAAATGGACTGAAGAACTGGGCTGTTTCGATCCTAATGAAGTCAGACATTGTCATGTTTGAACTATCATCTGGGCCCTTACCAAAAATCTAATTATTGGATTTAGAAAAGAAAGAAACCAACAACAAAAACAAACCCCACAGGTAAAGACAGGGCATGATGGTTTCAGTGCTTCTTCCATCCTGATATGACTGGAAAATCCTGCTCAGTCTCAGAAGAAATGGTGAAACAGGAACATTTACACATCTAAGTATAGTCCACGCCTAAACCATGCAGATAAATGTTTATGGGAAAATAATTGTTTTATTTTGTGCAGTATCACATTTCCATGACAATCACACTACATAGTACATGACAACGCAAAGTTTTATAACCTCATCCATGTATCTAAACCAAGCAATTGGAAGATCACATCTGCATCTGATGACTGTTTACATTACAAGTAAAATGCGACCCGTTTCAGGCATCAGCTGCATCAGCTGCAAAGCCTCCTCCTGCACTTTGAATTGCGTACATCACCCAAAATGACATCAGGGTCAGATATTTATCTGGTATCGCATGGCTGTGGAGATTGCGGACACATTTGAAAAGATACAATACGGATCAGATTTGGACTACCTCCCTGCCGTGGCCAGAATCTGATGTGAGAAGATCAGCTTTGAAGTGGTTCGGGCTGTTTAGGCTACGCTAGCAGGAAAATATCTGATCCTTGTCAGTTGTGGGCAAAAATATCAGATCCGGGCCGCATTTGACTGCAGTCTAAACGAGGCCCTTTGATAACAATCAAGCTTTTCAATGGAAAGTAGAAGTTTCAGCAACACAGTGAATAGACCTTAACGTATTTTTAGCTTTAGCAAGCTCCTTAGTTTTCTTGTTAAGATTATGATTACAACTTGAGCGAGGAGCCTTTTCAACAAAGTTATTTTTACAAAGAATGGGGAGCTCCTCGCTGAATCAGTTAGGATTAAATTACCTGTTTTCAGCTGAAACGCATTAGTCACTGCAGTACTTTTCCAACTGTAAGATCTTATTTCTTTGTCCAGCCCGAGTTTTATTCTCATCTGAAAAGTGAGAGGGTGACTAGCTCAGATTTTCTCATAGAATTAGTGAGTGGCTACTGGTCGACATGAGCTGATGAGTGATTATTAATCAGAGACAAGTTGTTTCATCACTTCCTCTAGCATCTTACCATTATACCAGCACTCTGCATTATACTATCCAGCTTTGTTAGAAACAACCTGCCTGAATTAGCTGAAACCAAAGAAATATCTTTGAAGTCAGAAAATGGTGTTTATTATTTTATTGACAGATTCAGAACAGGACACATCTTGCATCAAGGTTTCTGTGTCTCCCTGTCCTGCCTGCTGGAATGTGGGCGTCCTCAAGTAGCGTGCATAATAAATCTGTGCATGTTGGTACAGGCATGTGGGCCAGGCACTGCAAGCCGCTCCACGTCACATCCAGCAGCTGGTAGACACGCAACTATTCTTACCAAATGATGTTTTTTTCCATATTATTTCTGGATTTTTCTTAAATGCAGGTATTGTCGGTTATCAAGTAAAACTAATATAAGTGTGGATTAATCAGAATAATTTTTCTAAGCAATGAATTTTATGACAGAAACTTTAATCTTTACCTCCTGCAAAGTTGGGCTGTTTACATTTATTTTTCGTTCATTAAATCAACAAACAGGAGTCATCGGAATTAAATAACAATCCAATATCATGACAGGATGTGGTATAGGTACAACAGTTCACAATTTCATAAAAACAAACTCACAATTTCTACAGATACCAACCCCCCCCTCCAGCACTTGACGTCCTCTTTCCATGCACACTCAGACATAATGGTCTTCTCTTTCTGTCTTCTTGCTTTTGAGATAAAGCCAAACATGCTCACCTGCTTGTATGTTCGGAAACGGGGTATTGTTTAATCGTACTTCATAACGAAGAGAATGAAGCTTTAAAAACTCTAAATGGCAAAGCATATGACATCGGCATGGGACGGTCTTTATTATTTTAAGTTCTCTGCACCGTAAAGTAGATTTTTGCCACTTTGCCCATATGATCAAGAGATGCAAAGGAGGAACTGTGATGGTGCCCCAAGTGGTAGCAAAACAAAACAACACCTATTGAAAGCTCATGAAAAACTATGTTCAACCTTTTAAAAGTAATTTAAACATTGTTACTGAGAAAATGTTTTTATTGTTTTAGTATAATTTATGAAAACTGTACTGTTGACAAGTGCAACCATTAAGTCAATTTTAGGTGTTAAAATGTAATGGTTTCAATTAATCTATGTGACTCAGTTTCACAAAATACAGGGGTTGGACAATAAAATGTAAAGCAGTCAGATGTAGCATATGTTGTGGTTCCTGCTCTGATGTTAAAGATGCCAGGGATAAAACCAAAGTACTGAGATACATTTTTACATCATAAGGAACAGCCGGGATTGAAAAAACAAAATTTGAAAAGTGTCCTAGAACTGAAATAAGATGAAAGTGTTGCTAATGTAGGGTTCTGATCTTTCTAATCTAAATGCAAACATGCAATTTAAGTATTCCTTTTTCTTTCTATTTTTATTTTTAAGGGAAATCTTGAAACCCTTCAACTTTTAATGTCTAAATAGAGTGGGAATTATTCATATTTTCTTAATATGCTGTCCCATGCAGACACAAAAAGGAGAGTTATTGTTGAATAACTATTTGTGAAATTTTCTTCTTGATGTGACTCAATCATACATGTCTGACGTTCCAATTTAATGTGTAGTGTAATTGTTAATCCTCCAACCCCATTTTGTTATTTTTTCCCTACAGGATTCATGCTGATATGGCCGTATGTTCTCACTAAGGGAATCCCCCCCAGACTGCAAACCGGAGATACCTCCTTCCCATCTGCAGGTATCCACTAGTTCAATTAAACTGATTAAATCTTCTTTCATTTCATAATGATTGACTTTGACATCTTTAAGACTGATCCCTGCATTTTTTAAAGGATTTTGCCTTCATATTGTTTTTGTCTGATTTTGATAAAGCATTTCAGCAACTAGATGTAATCCTGTGAGTCTCATAAACCCTTCATATCTTAATTTTCATTTTGTTTTTAACTGGCCTAGTGTACAAGTAACAAAAGTGATTTAATTCAAATTTAGTATAGTATACATCCATCATGCAATGTATGAGTCAAATGCAAAAGTGCCTAACCTGATAAATCCTTGATTGATCCATTTATTAACAACAAAGTCACCACAGCTTGTTGTTTTGTTTCTGAAATTGAGCTGCTGGACAAAAGTCATTAATCAGGACACAGACATTTTCTTCTCGTTGTCTCGTCTTGATAATTCTAATCTCTTTAACGAATGGTTTCTCTGGTATTTGCACTGTTATCTGCTGATGGGGGAGGATAGCCTTCAAGGTTTTTAGTAAAATGTTTAGGAGGTTTATCACAGTTGTAGATGAGGCGACAAATATCATAGAGAAGAGGCCACACAGCATACGACACTGGCAGGAAAGCACACTAGAAACTTAAACGCTTAGGCTTGAATCCTACTTTAATTTATTTCAACAAAGCTTGTTCCCGAGATTCAAACAGACCTTTATTAGCAACCTTACGTTCATTTTTGAAAACCTTTTATTCTGCTTAAAAGTTTTTCTATCGTAGAAAGTCAAGACCTTTAAATGCCTTCCAGGTGCCTGGTCCGCTGTTGTTGGTAAAACAATAGAAAATGTAAATCACAATGTCTTATTCATCATTCAGAAGCAAAAAATGTTCCATATAATTTAAGAAAAAACAAGCAGTGAAGTTTGTATTTTTACATTTGGGACAATTTTATGTTAGTTTGTCTTGATTTAAAGATGGACAGATAGATAGGCAAATAATTTATGGATCCTGAAGGAAATGTTTAAAAAAGAAAAGTGGTTTCTTAAAATGGAATTTCTCATTAATTATTGTATGACTATTTGTGGAATATGGATTTATTAAAAAAAAGAAATAAAATGTGGTTAACAAATATTTAATGAGTCAAAAGAACTTAGGTTTTCGGTTCATTGTATGTTATTTGTTTAAAGGACACACTGATCAATGAATATGCAGTAGAAAGTAGAAATTACACCACTTTAGCTTTACACTCAGCTTCAGCTCTTTGTTTTCATAATGTTTTTTTTTCTTCCAAATCTAGATATCTTTAGTCTTAAATTGGCAAAAGAAGTTCAGATGAAAATGTTCCCCTTGGTTCTGTTCAGGTCATGTGGAAGAGCACCCTCATGTGGTGAAGCGGTCGACTCGGAGCTGCAACAGCTCGTATGACGGCTACTGCCTGAATAACGGCAAGTGCATGCTGCTGGTTGACATCAACGAACACCACTGCAAGTATGTCCACAAACAACACAGTACTGTGTCCCCTCTGGTTTGAGGCACGTGTGTGTTTCTGCTGCGTTGTCTCCCAAGTGATGTTTTGCATGACTTTTCTGTTTGTGTTGCAGTTGTGAGAAGGGCTTCACCGGTCACAGATGTAGCCAACCCGAGCTGGTTATTCAGCCAGGGAGGGAAGAGCAAGTAATTCTCATCATTTTCTGTGTGGGTCTGCTGCTAGTCGGTGCGGCCGGAGCTCTGTACTTCTGCTGCAAGTGGTAAGGCTTAAGTACTTCTTAGAGTCTTGGATTACAGTTTTTCTCCATTGGTTTGGCTCATTTCTTGAAACCGAGATTACATTCTCAAAACTCTTAACTCATTTGGCTAAACAGTCTTAGAGTTCAGCATAACATTGTGTCTGACCTGCAAAAGCTCATCTTTCCACCAAAACGTTTCACTCCTGCTTCAGAACTAA
>JAVQJG010211690.1:0-16968 GCA_036024015.1 Craterocephalus amniculus
GAAACCAGGCAGGCAGAGGTCCACAGAATATACACTAGGTTCAGGCACAAAGCCAGGGAAGAGGCAGGCATGGTCGAAAGATCAGGGCATAAAACTGATGGAGAGCTGGATTACTGCATAGAAGGATCAGACAATCTGGCATGGAGGGAGGAAAAGACCTGGCTTAAGTAGAGGCAGAGACAGGTGAGTAGAGTTAGGTTAATAGACACAGGTGGCATCAATCAGGGAACAGAGAACCATGACAGTGCTTCTTTTATTATTAGTTCATAAAATCTGCTGTTCTGAAGCATATCATACAGTAAGTTTTAAGTTGCTGTTGCTTAAACATCATGCTTTGAAAGTTGTAAAGACAAATATGTAAATTTAGAGAAAATATCCCTATCAGCATTTAAATTTGACACTGCATGCACAAACAGTGCATTTGTAAAAAGATATAAAAGAGAATTAAAATGTTGTATTATAAGAAGATAAAAGTTAAAGACCTAACAAAATATTAATGAAAGTCCACAGTTTTTGTTGTTAAAACGCCAATGTTTGTTTGATATAGTTGTGTTGTTGCTAGAAACAGATTTGCTTCAGGTTGTCATGGTGATAAACAAGTCACTGGTCAAACATTGATAATTGTGTCTCACACTGAGCCTCCATCACATTTCAAACGTCCACCCTGTGAGCATTTCTGGTGCGTTTGGGCCGCCGGGCGTGTCTGCTCCTGGCTGATGGGAATTCCGGTTTTTCCAGTCAGCTTCTCCTGGTTAAATCTGCAGAAGGTCTGAGTCCAGCTCAGTCTCAGCGTCAGCAGCAGGAACAGCAGGATGGCATCAAACACTGCCACGATGGGGAACCTCCCCAGCGGAGTGGGAATATGCACGACCATTCCCGATATCTTGTACCTGCCAGAGCTGGTAAGAAGCAGAAACTGTGGGTTTTATGTGACAATGGAATCGCACTTTCAGTAGGCAGCAGTGGTCTTGCAGGGGTAATGCGCACGGGCCACTTTATGCAGCTTTTACGCAAATGCACTAGTTAGCTTGTACTTGTTTTAAATAGTAAACTATGCAGATGTGAACTTCAAGGTAAACTGAACACTCCTCACTGACTGTAAATTCGGGATCGGTCAGTTTATTGACTGTTTTTACTTCCTGAAATTAGAAGAACACTTGCGTTCAACAAAGATAAAGTTAATGATGGAAGAGGTTAAATATAAATGGTTTCAGGTTGTCAGTTTTGGGAATTTGTCCTCACGCGTTGTGGCATTGTGAGCCAAACAGCAGGGATGCATTCAGCAGCTTAAACTAACAGCTGTCATTAAATGAAAAGTACAATATTGCATTTTAATTGATTTGGTTATTTGCTAATGTTAACTTCTTAATTTGTTTTTTATGCCGTTTTGACTAAAATAAACGTTTGAATATTTAGAAATACTACTTCACAGCGATAGTTTGCAACACTACATTTTCCTGAGATTGTTAATACATTTCTTAATGTATGGCAAGTGTTGATCTTTTCAGTCTAAATTATTTGTAGGTAACTTAGGCAAGGCAAGTTTATTTATATAGCGCTTTTCAGGTCCAATACAATTCAAAGTGCTTTACATACAACATGAGAATTACAATGAGATGAACACAAAATCAAACACAAAATCATTCAAAAATGGCGATTAAGTCTTGACTAAAATGCACATCATGATCTAATGTTCCACTTGTTTGCAGCATAATAACAGCTAAGAACTGCTTCTCTAAACATATCTCATATCTCTGCGTTCTGGTGGCTAATTTATGCTTAACATAACGGTGAAAAATTAAGCTACTTGAATTTTCTATTAAAATTCATTGTTTCCAACTGGCTTATTTTGTGAGATATCTATTTTCTACATGTAAATACCCTAACACATAGAGAGAAAGGGAATGTTTATTTTTCCAACCTGGATTTAAAAGTTTCTACATTTGGTTAATCATGATCTAATGTTCCCATTGTTTGCAGCATAATAATAGCTGCAAACAAGTGTTAATACCATGTGGAGGGCTGGGATATTTACAATAAATATAACGATCCAGAGTCTGGGAAAAAAACCTATGGTTGCTTTTTAAATGCTGCCGGCTAGTAACCAAGGTCATCATTTCTAAACTGTTACGAATTATGCAGTAATATTCTAAATCTTGAATGCTTCCAGTCCACTTTCAAAAAAATACCAACTTCTAGTTTAAAAACTCAGACCAATATTGAGTGTTAAACTCGTAATCCCTGTCATCACGTCTTCATACGGTGCGATGCTGCAGGGTGTGGTGCAGTAGCAGATAACAGAGGTGCAGACCGTGAAGCCATTTTCACCACATCTACTTTAAAGCCAGCCTCACTGCAACTCATTTACTCTGCGAGCATCTCGGCTCAGTCTCCATGACAACGCTCTCTCATCCGTCTCGCCATCAATTCCGTTATCTTCAGCTCAGTGTGCTGTGGCGATTAGGTCAGTTCCAGAGACGGTGGCGTGAAAACGTTTTGACCTTTTCCTGCACGCCGCATGCAGAACACAGCAACACAGACACTCGACTGCTGTAAAAACATGAAATCTTATGCAAATATCAAACATGAAGCGTCTCTCCCACAGTGTCAGCTCTGAAATTCTGTACATGTAAAGCTGCATTTAATGTTTTTTTCCCACTAAGGGGAAGATCATTTGCAGGAACTAATCATCTGGTTAAATCTACTCATATGGCATCAATTTAAAACTTCACACATTTTCTGCAGTTTTCTGTATATTATAACTGCTCAGATTTATAAAAAGAGAGCCAAGAATTTCCTTCAAGCATGCATTACTTTCAAACAGGATATGCGATCGTGGCTGTTGTCGCCACTGACAACTGACACAAACATTACAATTACTATGATCCTGAGTTAGAGCTCAAATAAGAATCTAGATTCTGATTTTCTTAGATTGAGAATCGATTTACAAATTAGTAAAAAGGGAAATGATAAAGGAGCCTTCGGCTGTGACTCTGTTGCAGGCGACAGCAGATTTCACAGATGGTTAGTGTATGGAGAATTTACTCTTCCAGAAAGACTCGGCCTATTTAAATCCAAGTAACTATATTTGTAATCAGGTAACATGTAGCATATAAATCCTTTAAGATGATCAAATTCTATGCAAAATGAAACGTGTCGCTTCTTCCGATGAAATGAAAAATGGCCAGTTAAACACCTGGTTTAAACTGGTCGTTTTACTCATAGTTCTACTTATTGGATCGATGCCGACTATACCAATACCAACGCTGATATCATGCATCCCTGTTATCAAATAGCCCTTGAATAAACATTTTTACATGCAACATTACATTAAATGTTCTGTAAGTTACCGAAATCAGAAATGCAGCCTGCATTAAAGGCCGTGAAGTTTCGCTTCATGATACTAATTTCAGTTTTTATTAAAGTTCAAAAGAAAAATGTAGTTAAACTTAAAAAGATAGATATTAACATCAGATTAATCGATTGTAACAATATTAATATCAGTATCAGCCAAAATGTTCATTTACTGTAGGTGTATTCCTACTCAATAAACTCAAAACTAACTTTGCTACATTACATAAACAGTTATGGTGTGGTAAACATAAAGCATCTTATACTCCATTACAAACGCTCATAATGTTACTTTGTTCTGAACACATTTACTCAGAGAACTGAAACAATGTGACATTAAATCAGATAACATTTTATATAAATGTCCAGAACATTTTAAGGTTTCAGACAGAATTACATTATTAAAGCGCTGAAATGTAGCTCAGAGAAGACCAAACTAGGAGCTAAACTTTATAACTGATAAATTCATACTTACAATACATACAATTTTGTAGAGATAATAAACTTGACAATGCATAATCCATAAAATATTAGTTATTTCTAGTGCATGTTAACATCTGTCCAAACTTTCTGAGGTGAAGGTAAGTATAGTACAGTCATGGGTATTTGTGTTTATCACCATATTGCATTTATTTAATTTAATTTTTGTTTTGTCTGAAGTTCTTAGTTCAGGCAGTTTCCATCAGAAAGTCCTGAGCTCAGCGACCATGCGGGTCGTGTTTGCTTTGTGTCCATTCAGGTTTGGCAAATGTTGAGTAACAGCAAATCAAAAATCAGAGCAAAACATTGAAAGGCTGCATTTTGACACAGAATGGGAGTACAGCTTTTAACCACCTGGGAAATTCATACTTATATTTAGTCATGTAGTAATTGGAGCATACAGAATAATTATTTAACAACTTCCATTCATTATAAAGCAGAACTTAGTAACAAAAACGCTTTTCATTACATGTGCCTGCAGTGAAAACAATCAATCCCTTCTACTGCAGCCTCTCTGTGTTAGTGAGAGGATGTATGACAGCCTCTTGTGCAGGGAAGCACAGCAGAGAGGGATGAGGAGGATACCTTCAAGCTTTTAACTTTTTACAGCAAAGTTGCAAAGTTCTGCTTTTGGTATGTGATATTTACACCTTCATTTTACATATAGAGCCCAAAAGTCATCTTCCATTCTTGATAAATGCTGCCTTTGTCAGTCATGAAGAAGGTGAAGCTGCAGGTGATGTAAGTACAGAGCACTGGCCAGGAGAGAGACCGGTTCATCACATGACACACTGAAGATCACATCTGGCCGCCTCACAGGACCAATCTGCTTTATTTCAACCAGCTGTGTTTGACCATAAACTACTTTTATATGGATTATGTTGGCTTCGCAGTCCCCACCTCTGTGTTAAAGATTTGGTGAAACAAGTATTTTGTGGAGCCAACAGACACATTTCAGAGCAAGCAGCTTTTTCCCATGAATCCTTTCTCTAACAGTAACACGCAAAAACTTGTTTGCATGTGTGAAATGTTGTCTCCTCAGCAAAAAAACACAAAATAGCCCACAAAAATCGCACAATTCATGTCAATCACAATATGACTCTGCTGAAAGGCCTCGCTTAGATGTCAGCTTTAACTTAAGCGTTTATTGCTTGTGGGCCAAAAACCAAAATCTCTTTTTAGAGTAATTTCTTGATGAAGATGGGAAGCTGCACAAATGATTTACACAGAATATTACATACACAGTGTGGACAATATGCATCTAGTAGATCAGTCAGCCATCCTGGGTCAAACTGAAGTTGTTCTCAGCCAAAACATTTTATTTTTAGCCAGATGTTTGTGCCTACTGTAAATAAGCTTTTGAATAAGTAAAATTAAACAAACTCCCTCAGATTCAGTAGTTTCTGTAGCTGAATCTGAACGGACTGTTGCAGAATATTTAAATTCCCATTTGCCCCAGTTCATTACAGGCTTCAGGGATGGATGAAAGGAGTCTGTATGTTCACTCTGTATGTTTTTAAGACACAACACTGGGAGAAAACAGACCAAAATGAACATTATTTATCCAAATAGAACATTTTCTTTGTCAAAATACAGTAAGGGCAGAGAAGACCTCCAACAAAGAAGGATTATGGTTATAAGGATTGTGACAGACCTCACAGTTCTCCTTGGTGAAAAGCATGAAAGCGTTGTGAAGGCGTACTCATCTGAATTACATTTCAGATTCACAAGTGGCAACAACAAGTGTCTGGGCTGAAAGAAAAGCGAAGACTTGATTTTAAAAAAAATGTTTTAAACTAAGTATAACAACTAAAGCCATATTAACACCGAACTCAACTGAAATAAACCAGAAACCTCCTTGGCAGAGTTATCAGGTCAGACCGTTCACCATTTAAAGGGATACCGTGTAAATTTTGGCCACTAGGGGAGCTAAACCTGCACTTCCCACAGGCAACATAAAACTATTGAAAAATGAAATTGTTTTTCTCTCGCCGTTCTTATCTGACACTGTTTTCTCCTTCCCACTTCATGAGAAAAAGTGAGCACAAAGCAGAGCCCTCTGTGTTTATGCAGGGCGAGCCACAAAGCAAAAAGCTCCAGGTCACATGATCCCACGAGAGACGTATACACTCCTGTAAAGCTGAGTTTATACGTGTGTGTCGGGGTTACGGTGTCCCTGCTGTAGCCTCTGCATAGGTACGCAGAAGCTCGACGCACACCTCTTCAGGCCTGACGTGCATCCTGGCTACTTGGAAATACTCCCTTGTGATTGGTCAGTCTGTGATATTAATTTACGGATATTTGACTACCTTTAAATCGCAGGTAAAAGTGACATAAATGGAATTTGTTGAGATCTGATGAAAGTTTTTATTACTGATCCTGCAGCCATGCTGGTGATTTGTGGCACAAAATCCACAGAGAAGCCAAAAAAGGACTCACTTATTGGGCTTTGCTGTTTTTCTAAAAGCAGCCATAATGACTGACCAGAGCCTGGAAGCAGTAGATAGCAAAACTTGTATGTTGAATCACTGAAAAAAACTGTGCATTTTAATGGCCGGTACCAGCCCACCGCTGCCTGCAGATCTGGAAAAGAAATGGCGCTTCCCTATGCTGGAGTATAAACACACAGAGGCTCCACGGGCCGACCTGACGGAAACGCTGCATAAGTATAAACCCAGCATAAAGTTACAGTGTCTGGTTTCTGAGGAGGGCATTTCTGACACGCATCAAACCCTGTACTGTATACTGACCCCAGAAAAAAATCCATTATTACTCAAATGAGGCTGATGTTTGGGTTAAAAGTTACACGGTTTTCCTTTAAGCACAACTCATTGATTAGATGGTCAGCAGTTAAATTCCATTATTTCCCCCGGTTTACTGTTATTTAAAAATAACCTCACATCTTTTCTCCAGAGAATTTCTTTTCTTTTATTCTGCTCAGAAAATCAGGACAAGTTATCTAAATTTAAGTTCTATTTACAAGACTAAAAGACCCTGAAAGGGACCAAAAATGATGTGATGAGTCCTTTAATAGACTCCATTACTGTAGTCTGTGGTCAATGCATGTCTACGGTCTCTCCTCTGTCTGCTGTTCGAGCCTCCAGTCAGTGCTACTACACTGCATAAATGGCTTGTTTTGTCTTGACCCTCCCTCCTCCTCCTCCTTCCCTGTTCACCTCAAAGTCGAGCAGATCACCGCCGTTTTCACCGCAGCCTCCAGACAAAAGGCATGGGACCATTTCTCAAAAGCTCAGCGCAAGAACATAGACATTTGGCGCAAGCAGTGTGAGGTTGGTACACCTTTGTCTTTTTTTTTTTACTGTTCTCTCCTCCCACCCCACCCTTCTGCTTTCTTCTCTGCCAGCACCTCTGAGTCCCCGGGAGAAGGTGTGACAGACAGCCCGTATGATCTGTCCGATTCAATGGCCCTGTTGTTGTTTTGGTGGATGCTTCGCCTTCACAGACAGACAGACAGACAGACAGGCAGCATCCTCTGATCTGGGCCTCCCCTTTTCCCTGCAGCTCAAATGCAAAAGATCTTACATCTCCTCGAAAGTGTGCAGCGCTGCTATGGCAACAGTGACTTCTAGGGTTAAGTCTCTGATTAATTATTCATCCAGCCTGAAATCGAGATAACAAGTACGAACATGAGAACGCTGCATGTAAAGGAGGGAGGACTTGTCCGTTTTCAGCACAGTCAGCACCCGAGGGCGGATTCAGCAGCCTGAGGATGTGAAGGGCCGCTTGTTTTTATTTGTTTTTTTTATTCTTCTGGGGGTGGAATGAATAAATAAACTCATGTAGAATTGAAAAGAAAAGACACTGACATATTTCAAATAAAAGCAAACTGAGGAGGTTCGTCGTCTTCTGCAGATATTTCTATATTTTAGTTATTTAGCTGCTAACAAGAATCTTGATTTTATTACATTATTGAAAGGAGCAAAACCTACGTGAGATAGCTCGGCGATGCATTTATCCATCGCTACTGTACATGTGTGGTGAGTAGTTGTGACTCTCTGTTTAGCAGGAAGAGAGCAGCCTGGTCTCACAGGAATGTGTAAAATGACCACGACCTCTGACCTCTGATCAATGCTAAGCAATGGAGGAATGCAGCATGATGAAAATGCACATCTTTACCACAGAAAGCAACAGGTTTCGCCTTTAAATATATACTGCATGTCAGACAACAAAATATCTAACATGCAACATGCACACACACAACTACAAAACTGAACTACTGTAGCAGTTTTTACCTAACATTGCTAGTTACCCAAACATGACTTTACATCTTCAGTGTAACTCTAGTTTTGTGGCTTAAATGTAACCAAAATTAACAGCTGTAATCTGAACAAGGCGTATCAGCCATGACTAAGTTACGTTTGCTTTACCTTGAAGGCAGATGCCGTCTTCCAAAGCAGCGTTTCTCAGATGGCGCACCTAGAGACACTGCAGGGGGTACTTGAGAAAAAGGGACATAACTTGTTATTTTATATCTTTGTAGATCTGATGTTTCAGTCTGTATGATGACATGAGTCAGTTCAGATTGCACGTGTATGAAAATGTACACATTCTGTACATACATTTAAAATAACTTCTAGATCTTGAAAAGTTACTCAGATCATAATGGGGGAAAAATGATTTTTTCGATTTCCAGATGCCTGGGATGACATTTTTTCCTGATTTTGTTGATCAGATATGATCTATTAGTTGTAATAAATATGTAAATGAATAAAACATGGGAAAAAATGGTTAAGAAGAAAACCAGTTTAAAAGATTGATGTAGAAATATGATGCAGAAATGTTATCTATATCATAAAATATCTATACTTTTGTCAAATAAATCAGATTATTTTTATTCATAATTTGATAAATTTGGGAGTTCTATATGATGAATATGAAATAAAATGTGTAAACAGATAAAATAACAGAATTATGTTAATGTTCAACTGAGTACAGTTAATGTTGAAAAAGCACTTTTTATCCAGAAATTTTAGTTTGTTCATGTCTTTTACAGATATAGTTCATTATATATAAACGTCTTGATAATGTACTTGTTTATTCTTTGTACAAGAACACAAAGGGGAAAATTGGAGTTTTCATTATTTTTCATCAGTTATGATGCTGTTATTTTACTGGTCCAGCCAACTGAGATTAGTTTGCACTATATTTGGCTCCTGAACTAAAATGGAAACTAGCAATGCTGCTTTAGGCGAGACTGGACTGCAAAATTATTCCACAGGGGGAACAATGCTGAAAGAAGTTTGAGAACCACTGTTCCAAATTAACAATTGTGAGAAAATGGATCAAGCCAGGCTCCAAGCTTTCTGTTTGTGTCATAACACAAACGTTTGGCCCAATCAGTCCATGCCTGGCAGCTACAGGAGGGTCTCAGGTGACCCCCACACTTCACTGTGTTCAAAAGCTGCTCTTTCTCTGCTGTTTCTACAGAGGATTACAGAGAAAAAATTGTGGAGGAACCCTCTTAAACATCAGGTTTATGATGTGGTCCTTTAATTGGTCTCCACATTGTGTTGGTCATGAATAAATTACATTTTTTATGCTGTGTTTTAAATGCCAACACATGCTTCATGATAACTATTAGAACACTGTTTTTTCTTTGATTTCTTGTTCATTTTATCAAAAAAGCCCTTGAGTGTATCATGTGACTAAAACACACAGAAAAGAAAACACTGGATGATATAAAAGCTGTTTTTGGAAGTATGACATCATACAGCAGCTATTGATATAAAAAACGTCAGATATTTAAGTCATTATCAAGAAAACCATGTAAAATGATCAAATTTCGGCCTTTAAATTCAACTCTTTTTTTGTTACAGTTATGTTTGTCCAAACAAATAAACCTTTAGTTGTACCAGGGTTTTAAAAGGAACAAGAAAATGAGAAAACAAGGGTGGTCTAATAATTTTTCCTGGAGTCTCTGTGGTAAACAACGTGGGAAGTCCTCAGCCAACCAGGAGCTCTGCAGGGACTTCCGATGGCACCGCACCTTCAAAATAACTCACATATGTACTATATCTGCAGATGGCAACTTTTTGTACCTTCTTTAAAAACCAC
Source organism: Craterocephalus amniculus (assembly GCA_036024015.1). Classification (NCBI taxonomy): domain Eukaryota; kingdom Metazoa; phylum Chordata; class Actinopteri; order Atheriniformes; family Atherinidae; genus Craterocephalus; species Craterocephalus amniculus. The sequence continues at coordinate 9,907 of JAVQJG010211690.1, forward strand.
AAGCACACACTTCCCCATACAGTAATGCAACTATTGGTTCGATTTTTATTTATTCTTTTTTATTGTGCTGACAACTGTTGCTATGATTGTGTCTGCTTGTTGTGACGTTTCAGGAGCTGAGAAACGCCCACAGCGAGGAGATCATGGGCATCAGACGAGAAGAGGAGATGGAGATGTCCGATGAGGATGCGGATGAAATTCCCTGCAAGAGAATGCGCACTGAAGAAAATGGTAAAGCCAGTGCTAGTAACCCCTCAGATCAATTTTATTTAAGTCCTCAAACTTCATGATTACATTCGTAAACATGTTGTGAATATTTAGATTTAAAGGAAGCTTTTAAAAGCCTTCCCTCCTCCTGCAGGAGTGTGTGATCAGACTCAGTCTTCTCTGAGGGAGGAGAACGACTCCCTGCGTTGGCAGCTGGACGCCTACAGGAATGAGGTGGATCTTCTGAGGAAGGAGCAGAGCAGAGGCAGCCGTCCAGATGACGATCACACAACGATGCATACGCACAGTCCGGAGACGCAGATCCAGCTGCTGCAGCAGAGCATGCACAGCATGCAGCAGGTAGGCCTCTTCACCACTTTACCCCTGCACTGAAACAAACACTCATTCACTCCTGCCCTTTTAACCAATTATTATTGTTATAATAATAATAATTATTATTATTATCTGCACTGATGTCTGAATGACTTTCACGCTGGAGGGCAGACGTATTATGGTAAAGTTTGACTTTACATGCATCATACAGTATCGTATAGCTAATTTCCTGGAAAGTTTACCCATAATTGCCACTAAATTAGCTGGTTCTTGGGCTGAAATTTAAATTAAAAATAATTATGTAATACATGTTTTTCCTTAGAGAAAAAAAAAATCTGCATATCATTAACCCCCTACTCTACACTATGGAATATTTTTCTAAAACTCCACCAGATCAGCCAAATTCAAATGACAGCCAGTTCAGACTAACATCAGTGAGATAAAAATGACCAATCCAGGAGATTCCTGGGGAAAAGCCTGCACCCTTCTTTAGACCTGAGCAGGTCAACGCCCAATCAGAGACTGTCATTAGAAAGCAATTAACCTCATAGCAATGAGCCAGTCGTATTGAAGTTGTTAAATGTCTTCTAGAAATTTAATAGAAAACAACTGAAGCACAGCATGGCACAGAATTTAAGGGTAAAAGAATATCAGTATAAACTGATGCCAGTATCTATAAGTCTTATGAAAAATCTTTCACTTTGATCCATTCTGGGTTATTAAATAATATACATTTACACTTCATATTTGTTGAACTGGATTCTCATCTGGTTTTCACCCGCGTTGGAAAACAACCGAGCCAGTACCTTCCCATACCGGAAATTTGGGTTTTACAATTAGTATATAGTCATATAGAAAAGAAGAACATGTAAAAACTGTAAGAGTGGAGGTTTACAGGTGATAGGCCAGGAGTTGTTCAAGGAAAAGATAAATCTGTAAGAAGTCCTTTACCAGGAGTCCTTGAAAGGTAGGGATCTGGGAATTATCTGGCAAATACGTAATTATTGGGTCAGTAAACCCTGGTTAACATGTTTTTTTATGTATTTTTTGTGCTGAGTTCAAAGTTGCACTTTCTGTATTGCAGACAAAACAGAGGAGATACTTTATCCAGTATTTTAAAAGCTATGTAGTGTTTTTACTTCTGCCTAACAGTGGCAGCTGTGTATTGTGTGTGGATGAAATGTCCCCCCCTGTGATTTATTTAGCCCAGGTGTGTCCAAAAGGTTTTGTCCTGGGGCACACCTTAGACGGATTAATGGGGCAACATGCCAGGCCAGAGCTTCAGTTAAAGCTGCTCTCGGGGCCCTGAGTTTGTCCCCCACCTGCAGATATAATGCAGGGGATCGGCTACGATGGTCTGTGTTGCAAATATGTTTACACTGTACTGCTGGGAACCAGGAGATTTTTATGAGGAAAGTTTCCAGAACATTAACTAGAAAATCTTAGATGTATAAAATTTCTTGTTTTAAAAATGTTTAAATCATATGAGGACTTTTTAAGACAGGAGAACTGTTAGATAAGACGAGGTGGTCCTTACAGCCCAGCTACAGGTTCATCCAAAATCTGGAAATGTAACTGGTTTGAATTGAAGAACCCCAACACCATATCTGGTTTATTTTGTTCATTTATTTTTTATTGTATAATTGAATAATCAAAATAGAAATAATGATAAACACAAAAACAAAATTTCATACCACGGTTGCGTGCCAAATAAATAAATAAATTCCCGATGCAGGCTTCTGCCTGCACCTGTTGGGTGCATGTACATAGTTTTTGCACCACAGAATCTCTGAGCTTTACTAAGTTTAGATGTCGAAGACAAATTAACTATGATTTCAAATTTATTTGTAGTGGAAGATGCATGTTTTCCACCAAATAAGCTGAGTTAACTTTTATATTTATTCTTAGTAGACTACTTTACTATCACTTATTACATTTCACTTTATTTCATATACCATTCAGCGGTGGAATGACGTAATTTAGTGTTTGCCCGTTTACTTCTTTACTCTTAATGTATTGTCTGCTGATGTTTTCTGTTATGGATGGAATAAATTTGCTGTGTGCACAAGCTTCCAGTTCAATTCAGTTTAATTCGACCATTTTTGTATAGCACCAATTCATAACATCATCTCAAGGTGCTTCACAGACAATCAGTTTAAGCCAATCTGATTGTCATACATTCATATATATACAAGCAAGTTCATTACAAATAGCCGATGTAAGGAAACCAACAGACTGCAGTGAATCTAGTCTGCAATTCAATCCCCTTCTGAGCAAGCTTACAGGTCAATGCTCTGCTACGTCTGTGTATATACTTGATACAAAAGACGAAAACACAATATAGCCCAAACGGTCGATACTGGATGTCACCACTAGTGAGAATACACAGCATTTGTACTCTGAAAGTGTGAAGATACTGGTCGTATCGTATTTACAGGCTTTTATTTGCCTCTAACAACAAAGATCTAATATTGATACTATAGATAGATAGTATAGATAAATAGATTATAGATAGTAAGGCATTTTGCAAATAGTTACTTTTTGAAAATAACAAAAAAAACTTGAAATATTTGTATAATATTGTCATAATTAAACATTCAAATTTGAAGTCAAAATTCAACTTGGAAGGTGTTTTTGTATTTTTTTCTGAAAATTGTGCCTTTTATGAAAGCAGCTGACGCAAGCTTGGACCCCCCATCTAATGCTGGTATAGACCTGCCAATGCCAGTAAGGTTAAAAACATACTGACATAATGTAAGCCTGATTATTTTAAGGCCCAGTAAAAGCTTAGGCCTGCTCGGCTGAATGGACAGTAGAATCGTGCAAACACACTTTGAGGCACTTCGACTTCAGCGAGCATTGTCTGTTTGAAATCTCGGTCTACTTTTATCACATAAAACAGGCGGCTGCTTTCACACAAACAAGAAAAAGAAAAAAAAACGCTGTGCTGCATACTGCTGATTCAGAGGTTTCCCATAATCCCTCACTGCACTGATTTCATAAAGCAGCACAGAAAGCTTTGTAGAACACAGCACATGTTCGGCATGACTTAGCTTAATTTGCCTCAACTTCCTGTCTTGCTCTATCTAAAGTGACAGCGCTGATAAAACAAGGGACATTAGACACAACCTCAACACACACACACACACACACACACACACACACACACACACACACCCTGCCCTGCTGGCTTGTAAACGAGCAGCTAACTTGACGTGTAACAGTGTGAGTGAAAGTCACCCTGCTGTCGCCTCTCATTAGTCACTCACTGTTGTTTCGGTTCCCTCGGTCTAGACGTCTGCTTTAACTTTGCTGAAATAAATATTTCCTCTGTAGCTATTTAAATGAAAAGTTATAAATACTGTAAGAATGAAGTGAGATTCTTAGGAAATATTTTGAATATGTAAACAAAATAAGGTACAAATTAATCGAAGGTGCAGCATGCATTGAAATCTGAGGTTATTGACAGACAAATGTAATGCAACATTTGAATTTTTTTCTCTATTAGTATCTAATTACTTTACTAGAATAATGCTTGTTTTTTATTCTCTTAAAATCATCCATTTACAGTATATCTACTTGTTGTGGGTCTGCATGCACAGCAGGTGCCATAATGGTGCCACCATTTTACTACAGTGTCTCTGAATGGACAAACAACTGTGTGTGAAGAACCCTCTGAGGTTTAAACTGTTGAACAAGTTTGATAGATGGTAAAGCATCGTTTCGCATGAGTAACACCTTTACAGGTAAGGAGAATTAAATCAGTTTGAAGTAGAGCTGTCCAATCACAACTGTGATTGGCATTTGAAGTTTTTCCTATGCTCCTATTTACCTCTATGTCAATCATTCTTACACACTGTACCTTTAAATAGTAACTTACCAAGTTTACTTATATTTTTCTGGTTGCTGACAGCAGAAATTATCAAGATCAGATGTGTGTCAGGTGCTCTGGACACCCAACATAGTTTTTCTGCTCTGGAGTTTAATGCGGCATGTAGACTTCAGTATTTAACTTGTTTTCAGCACGTTCCTAATCACGTTTAAAGGGATGCCATATAACTTTTGGCCACTAGGGGCTCTAAACCTCTAACTTCCCACAGGCCACATTACATTATTGCATGATTAAAGCGGTATTTCTCTTGCTGGTCTCATCAGACACAGTTTTCTCTTTCCTACTTTATCAAGCAGTGAGAAAAAAGTTGCACAAAGCAGAGCCCGCTGTATTTATACAGGGCGAGCAAGCAGGGCGAGCAAGTCCAGGTCACATGATCCCATCTGCACGCATCAGACACTGTATATTTGACCCCAAAAATCATCCACAATTACATATTTGAGTCAAAATTAACACAATATCACTTTAAGATCTGATTCATTACTTTTCCACTGTACCTGCAAAAGGGAAAATATAGTCAAGTACTTATGTAAATGAATTAGTCTGATGCTGCAAAATCCCTGGCTAGGCTTTTAGAAAAACATACATCATCGTGCCCAGTTTTTATTTCTGTTTTACATTATCTGTCATGTCAAGGGTCGCCTTTCCATCTCGCCGTAGATTTTAAGTGGGAGAGGACAATCATTTGTTTTACATGTTTTGTCACCAGATAATTATTTAATTCAATACAACACAACTAATAGGTCAGATTACATCATGCTTTAATGTTGTTTTTAAAGCTCAGTTTTACTGTGATTTTGTCTTTTAGCAACTCCTAAGTCTGCAGGAGAAGCTGTCGAATAAAGAAGCTGAGCTGGAGCAGGCGAGAGAGGAGCATTGCTACCTGGAGGGGGAGGTGTTGTCACTCCGAGAAAAGGTGTGTAATCACAGTCACTTTCTGCACCCCTGGTTAATACAGTAGGTAATACAGCTATAATGAAAAAATTATATTAGTTGTCTTTGCAAACATTCATATACATTAGATCATGGTTGACATGAAGGACAGTTACATTATGACTAAGGCCCAATGAGCAGAAAAGGTGAAAATTTGTGCTGTCAGTTGATAACAACTTTTAATCGCAATTAAAGTCTTGAGTGAACTGGTGATTAATCACGTTTAAATTGCATAATTTTTACAAATCTTTTTTTTTCATAAATTTTTTATCATATTTGTCATGATATAATAAGCCAAAATAGATTTTAAACAGAAACTTAATCCTGTTTTATTTTTTTAGTTGTTTTTGTGTGAGGCAGACTGTGGGACTTGTGATTTCCGAGCTACCCTGAATGCATCGCAGCAGAGCATTTTGTGTCGCCGCAAGTTTAAGTTTCATTTTCTATTCCTTATCCTGTGGTCGTTTGAGTCGCCTTCTCCTGCATTATTTTATGTGGATAAAATAAATACTTAAATCTGGTCCAGAATGAGGTATTTAACAGTATCCATCAGTCAACTTTAAATGAGCTTTGATCCAGGGAAGACAGCCATGTTTCTGGACCATCTGCATATGTGGCTTATTCTTTGTTGGACAGAGTTTTAACATAGGTTTGTGGACAGCACAGTGAACTGTGCTGTCTTGTCTGAAGATGTTCCAGAAAGTTTTCATGAAGGGCTGTTTGCAAACCCCCACTTCGTTAAAGGTAAAGGGGTTGTGAGCATTAACTTCTGCAAACAAATCATTTGTTAAAAGAATTTATTTACAGAGATGAGTGAAAATAAAAAAGTGTAAAAATAGGTGCAAGCTCAAGATCCAAGCCAAACAAAACAAAATAGGTGGAGACTTAAACAAAAGAGGACCACCTAGGGCTAACTACAAACTAAAACAATGATCCAAAACTATGGAAAACAAAACAAAAGATGTTAAAGCTCCACACTCCCAAGATTACTAATTAACTAAACAGTCCCGAAAACACAGACTTCTAAGCAGTTCAACAGTCTCAGTCAACAAAACAAAGATTTCTAAACAATCTAATCTACCATAGCAGCCACAAAGCCAAAGTGCAAGGCAGGCTGCTGGTTACACACAGCTGCCCTGAGCAACTGTAACCTGCAGCTTAAATAGGGACGGTGATTATGATGATGATTAGGATTAGCTGCGGAGGAAGTGGAAGCACCAATCAAGGGTCGGAGAATCGGCCAATCATGGGGAAGCAACAGCACAGCACAGGATCCAGATAACTTCTTTTATGTCTTTCATATTATTTATGACAAAATATTTAAAGTCAGTTAATGGTTAGAAATATTATAGGTGATCTTTTCTTTTTTTAAGGTTTTTTTTTTTTACTCTAGTGGACTTAATTGAAAGTAGCTGGACAGAAAAGGGAGTTATACAACAAGGAATCACATGCAGCAAGGGACACTAAGGCCGGGACTCAAACCTGGCCTGCTGCAGCCCTATCGCCACTCAAACGATGAGCTACACGCCACTCCAGGTGCTTTTTATATCCACTCAGGTTACTGAAACATTGCCGATTAACCTACAGGTCTGTCTCAGAAAATTAGAATATTGTGATAAAGTTCTTTATTTCCTGTAATGCAATTAAAAAACATGAAATGTCATACATTGTGTATTCATTACAAATCAACTGAAATA
>JAVQJG010211691.1:0-10227 GCA_036024015.1 Craterocephalus amniculus
TCATAGCGATGTCATCTCAAGGCGCTAATTTACCTGTTGTTTTGTGTGTTCACATTTCAGCACCACTGAGAACATCCTCAACCGGCTTTTTGGTGCTGTCCAAATTTGAGCTGTATAAAGGTAAATCATCTCAATGCGTGTTGTCCAACAAAGGGCCCCATGTCTGCCTTCGCCTAGGGCCCCAAACTTCCTAAATCCGCCACTGGGTGAGATCAGTTTATGTTGTGGAAGGCTTTTTTATTCCTATAATGGAAGAATAGGTAGAGATATTGTCCTGTCTCTAATGCTTAGAAACTTATAAATAAATATTAAAGTTCAGTCTTGCTTGGCAACAAGAAAGTGATGTTTATTGTTCAATAATAACATTGACATGCCGTCAATTTCAATGATTTGGGTTGAGTTAATATTCCCACTTTAAATTACAAAAGTACACGTTTCATGTTTATGCTCCAATGAAGTTTTATGTACTCCATTTGTATTCTGTGCATTTTAAGACCTGTATTTTAGTCAGAGTTCTGTTGTGTCAGAGATTACACTAAAGCTTCCTGATAAAATAACCTTTAAAGAAGATTAATTACATTTGTACTGTGTGTAGTATATTGTTTATAGCTGAGATGAACCGACACGATTTTCTGTTGCTGAGGATTTCAAAAGAGTGCCAGAAAAAAATGACGATCACAGATTTCTCTCAGCATCTGAGAAACACCAACCACTTACATGTATCTTAAATGTTATGCATTCAGTTATGTTTTCCCTTGATGTGGGACTTTGCATAACACTTGTAAATAAAGGCGTCAATAGAATGGATGTAATGGATGAAGCGCCACCCTCACCCCACCTCAACCACCCACCCATGTTTTATACCACAACTCTGTTGCATCATGTGCCACCTTAAAAAAGAAGGGAAGATCTCAAAAGTGCTTAGATATTTAATTCAGGGATAAGTTATACTTGTGTGTGTGTGTATGTACCCCATCACACATGGTCACTTCAAAACAATTAATAGTGATTATGTCGTATGATACCAACTGGTAAGTTCTGCAAATGCCCTCAAAGGATCTTTCAGATGGAACCAAAGCAAATTCAATATTTGGCACAATCAGAAATTAAGACGGTGGAGAAGCCACTGAAGAAATCAGATAAGACTAAATTATTCACCGTGTGAACTGAACTAAATAAGATAGGCTGCAAACTCAAAGAAACTGTAAGCTAGAGTGAATTCCCCCATCTACTGCATAAAAAAAGAAACAAACATTCTTTATTTATCCTGGAATCTGTGTGTGTTTGTGTGTGTGTGTGTCAATGTGAGTGAGAGAGAAAGAGATAGAGTATACCGGTAGGGTAAACAAAACTGAGCTCTAACTAGATGTTTTTTCATGCTCCTAATTTTAGCTGGGATAAAATATACACTGTAAAAAATATGGACGAACCTTCTGCCATGTGACTAATCTGTACAAGACAAAAAGTTTGTACATGTCCTAACTTTAATGTTCATTGTCTAAAAACTGAACACAGTAATCATAAGTCATTCAAAGCAACTCATCTATGCTCCACCATTATGCCGTTGCATCTGTCTGATGTGAATATTAAGTGATATTAATATATGTATTTAATATTTCAAATGAAATGAAGTAAGTATTAAGTATTACAATAACACAAGTACAAAGTATTACAGTAACAAGGCAGGATAGCAAAACATGTACAATATATACAGTAAACACACTATACACCGATTGACTACAATAATGGCAAAATGGCAAACATTTTCAATATGTTATGCTTGACATACTGGAGAGCATTATTTGCCCAAAAGCAGTTGTGGCTGTTCAGAAGGTAGATTTGATCTGCTTTTACTTTTTGAAACCTGATAAGCTCTGCCGCCAGGAACTAAATATGTACTATCTTTAATTCCATAAAAATAAACAATATTTCATTTGAAAAAACTTCAAAGTGACAGTTTTTTTTTCAGGCTGTCCTTTCCAGAATGACAGAAGATGGATTATTGAAAGGATCTTTTTTCCTTTTACACAGACAGTTTGGTTCTCCAATTAATGCAGGAGAAGGCGACTTAAACCAGCTAAAATGTTACTTAAACTTGCAGTGACACACAGCTTGGCATCCACCAGTTTTGCATTCAGTGCAGCTAGGAAATCACAGCTCTACAGTGTACATCACGCAATGACAACTACAATACTAAGAAATATATCAGGATTAATTATTTGTTCTAGAGTTTATATGGGTTTAGATATCAAAGATAAATATATAGCTTAAATAAAAATTTTAACAATATATAATTAATATATAATTATTAACATGATAAATATCTTGTTAAAAATGGTAATAAAATTAAATAGAATAATAAATAAGGTTGTAAAAGATGCTGCAATTAACATGTGATTAATCACAAGTTAACTCAGGACAATGGTATTATATTGATAAATTAAAATTTTGTAAAAATTTTAAACCCAGCCAGTTGATTGGACAAACACCTTAAAACCAAATCTGGTTTACACATGCAGAAATTTGGCCCAGTAATTGACAGTTTGTTTTGCAAAATGAGCTAAAAACTGTCTCAGCAGGGTGCATGATGCTGTTTTATTCTTAGCTAGCACCTGGTCACAACAGAACACGGCAACTTTTCCTCTTCTCTTGAGCGTAATCTCCAGTTTCAATCATGATCTCTCCATTTATTCTTCACCACAGCAGTAGCACATTATAGTCCCAACAAATGTGAAACTTCTGTTCAGCCAAAAGAAATCTCATCTTACAATAGTAACAATGACTTATATTCCATGTTACTGAAAAAAGTAACATGGTTGGTAGCAGCTTTTTATTTTAACAGCGTTATTCCCATCACTGATCAGAAGCAGATGTGGGTTCTTCTATATAAGCAGAAGACAGAAGTTATGGTAGTTTGCTGGTCCGAAGCATTCAGCTGTGTGTTAACAACGGGTCAGTGAGGAAAGACATCAGCAGGGATTTTATGAAGCAGTTGATCTGGGAAGGATTATGATGACATTTCCAAACAATTTGGAGTTCATCATTGTTATGCAAGAAAGATTATTCATAGGAGAAATACATTCAAGCTAGTGGCATATCTTTCCAAAAATGAGTTGTTTGGAAAGGCAAGAGGAAATCTCTTTTATATAAAACAAATATGGGGATACGGAATAGATTTGCAAAGTTGCAACCGAACAAACTATATTGAAAAATAAAGAATTACAGTACAATGAAGTCTGGACTACAATGAAGTCTAATGCAAATGTTTTTGTATACATTCAATGTACAAGACAGTTTGAGGTGTTCTATATACATATAAAACATTAGAAGCATTACAGTGGGATGCAGAAGAACCCCACGCCTGGCAGGCATAGACACCATCCAAACAGCAGAAACCACACTTTCATGAATCCAATTACTGTATGAAAACATCTTTCATATCCCCACTCGAACATTCCATCAAGACATGCAGGATCCCCTCCGGCCATTTTCCGTCAGGATCCATGATTTTAGTGCGATTCAGACAGAAAATGCAAAGTGAGGTTTAGAGTATGACCAGGACAAGAGCAGCAGGGAACACAGACAGATAATTTTTTAGGCACGCTTTTCTTTACTTGCTTCTTCCCTCCAGACATAATAGGGAGGGTGTAGCCTGATTTGTATCACAAAAGTGCCTGCTTCTCAGTCTCTTGTTATAAAACTTAAGATGTTTTCCTTAAAGGGCACTAAACTTGTAAAATCCCATAGGCCACATGACACTATAGATTTAAATAGTCTTCCTTTTCTGGCCTCCTCAGTCACCTTCTTCTTTGTTTAGCCATGAGAAAAGAGTAGCACAAAGAAGAGCCCTCTGTGTTTATAGAGAGGCAGCCATAGAGCAAAGCGTTTCATGTCACATGGTTCCATGAGAGACGGATCCGCTCCTGCCAAGTTACAATGTCTGGTTTCTGAAGAGGGCAGCCACATCAAAGCACCAATATGCGTAAAATACTATATGTTGACAAAGAAATCATTCATTATTGCTCATTTAAGGCTAATACTTGGGTCAAAAGTTACACAGTATCCCTTTAAACTTAAAAAGCAAGCACACCGTGTAACAAAAAATAGCACATGGCAGCCAGCTATCTCATCCAACTGTTCAAGATGTTGCTTCCCAATTAATCTCCTTATCTCCTTTCAAGGTTTTCATGATTAGATTACCATACGGTAAATACTGTTAGTATTTCCCTGTATAGAGTATCTCTTTGACTTTTGCTAGCTTGGGTTCTGTTAAACATAATATTAAATGTCTTTTTTCTCAGTATGTGCTGAGTAGTTGACCTTGAAATACAAACACTGCCTGACTGACGGTGAAAACTGCACATCACATTTGGATTTTTGCAAGGCCCTGCATTCCTATTGGAAAATGAGATCATGCTTACTCTAGACTGCCTGCATAATCGTAACTTAAGTTCCCTTGCAGTGCATCAGATATGGGCTTATGTAATCATCCCCAAAATGATCAATACCGGACACATCACATGGTCCTATGCCAAAATCTGCTCATGGAACATTTCCCAGACAAACAGTTCTAGTGCAGCAGGTTCACAAGGGTGAATTATCAACTAATTACCATTCCAGAGGTGTCAAATACTACTGTTTTTGTGTGTGTGTGTGTGTGTGTGTGTGTAGGTGGGTGTGTGTGTGTGTGTGTGTGTGTGTGTGTGTGTGTGTGCATTTGTTCGATATACATAGCACTTTCCTTCTCAGGAGCGACCCAAGATCAGAGGCAGCATAAAGTTTCAACTACAGAGGATGTCAAACTTATGCACAGAAAGTCACAACACATTTGATGAATCAAAAAAAGTTTGTGTGAAAATGAAAGCACATCAAACACTGACAGTAAACACAGAAGTATGTCAAAGACAGGAGCCTGTTTATTTAATGAAGGAAAACATCACTTTTATATTAATATTGTCATGAATTTCATTAGCTGATGTATAAAGAAGAAATTACATATTATTTCACATACAGTTAATTGCAGACTTTAAAAAAAGTCATGAATTTCAGACTCATTTCCAAAATAGAGTGACAAATTCCTCTGCTGAGAAGACATCATCATGTTCAAGCTGCTTAAGTTTCAAATAAATATTTTTAGGAAAACAAGAGAGTCTAAAGAAGATTGGGAAATAACATGTCTTTGCACCAACAACACAGTGCTGGCCATTAGTTTAGACAGGAAAGATGTACAGGTTTATTGCTCAAGATGGCTGTAAATAAAGTTTCAGAAATTTATTCCAGAGCCCCAAAATGCTGTGTTTGTTTTTTTCTGTGGGTAAATACGAAAGGTTTCAAGCACAAAACAGTCTGAAACCAACTTCGACCAACATTTGGCGCCTCAGTCCATTGTCATCTCATTTACGCCCACATGCATGCCGAATAAATGATTGTCAAGTAGAAGCTAACCACAAAGTCTTCACCCCTTTTGACATTTCATGTCAAAATACATCTATATTAATAAGGTAATATATATAACTGACTAAAATATATATATTATATATATACTATATATATTATATATATACTAACAGTAATATATGTAAAAAACAAAAAAGGCAAAAAAGGAAGAAAAAGAAAGATAAACAATTAGCAATCCCCTTTCGTAATAGTAATGACTACAAATCTATTTAAATTTTGCTAAAATTTTAAGATACCATATCATCCAGATGTATTTGCTACAGTTGTTCTTTTTTCTATATGTTATTAATATGAAACTGGTTTTTTAAGGGATTTTTTATTTTTTATTTTTTTTGGAACTTGGCTTTTCCCGCATCAAAGCAAGCAGAATAATTGGGTCTGGCTGCTGGGTTGTGCCAAGCAAATTTGCTTTGCCAGGAGGAACTTTACGAGAATAATCTGAATTTTGTTTTTATTTATTTATTTAGAATAATGTTTTGTTACTGCATTTACATAATATTGCTGGACCTGACCGGAGGGGAGAGAAAGAGAGCAGAAATGAAAGGAGGATAAAGATAAAGGATAATGATAGATCAGATAAAAAACCATGCAATCCAACCACCGACTCGAGACAGCCTGCCCACCAAGAATGTCTCCCAAAGTGCATCTAATAACTCCTCCCCGCATGCACACACATACACTCACTCACGCCTACACACTTTGTATGTTTTGTGTTGTTTTATTGTGTTTTTGTGCAGTGTTTCTTTGGCAGCATTTAGGGCCTTACAAAGAATTTTCTTAAATATTTTTTACAATGTTTTCAGTGGCTTCAAAATTTCAAGATTCATCCTCATCAGACACATTTAAAATAAAATGGGTTCTGGCTCAGTGTAGATTTGGCCTTAGATTCAGTAATACTGAAAAAATGTCCAACCTAAACACACAGAGCCACCTCTATTAATTAGTTACATCTTCTGAAGGTGCTTTGTGTGTTCAGGTCTTAACTTCAAGCAAAACCAGCAGTGGAAAATGTGCCCATGGTGACTTTTTTCTATTTTTTAAATAAAGAATCCTTTTAATTCCATTACGCATTATACAAGATCTCATATTAGTGTGTTACAAAAAAAAAATCCTAAAAGAAATCCATATAAATTGCAAGTTGTAAAACAACTTAAATAGAAAAACTGTCTTAGTGGCTTTTTTTCTTTGATACCAATTTAAAGATGTATTCTAGCCATAAAAGAATGATCAGATATGAGATGTAATTACATGAGCCTGCATGCTTGAGGAATAACTGTAGTCATTCGTCTCTGTGTCAGAAAATAAAATATTGTATTTGTATGTATTAACTGTGGCACTCAGGAATATGAAGGTGCATTTATTCTACACAGGAGTGGATTAGTAAAATGGTCTTATTCATTTGATCAGCAGTAAGGTGCATTACTGTTATTACTGACATAAACTGCATCTCTCCCTACTTGACATCTCCATGCCTCTCCAGTGCTGAAAAACACCTGGTGCCAACTCCTATACTTTCCGCTTTTTTTTTTGTTCTTAGTTATAGTAATTGCCAACAAAAAACAACCCTTCCAATCAATGTTGATGTCAGTGCTGGTCATTAAAGGAAGTTTTCATCTTGCTTTCACTGGGAAATTCTTGGAAGAATTTCATACTGACCCAGATTAAAATTGTACATAAAATGTGATGATAGGTTAACAACAATACAGTGTATGAGTCAAATTAAAATGTTTTTACACTCCCATATTAATGTTACAACAGCTGTGGTTTAATAAACAAAACTGCAATCAGCACTATCGGATGGTATGTATTAAACATGTGAAATTTTATCTGGATTGCAGTGAAGGGCCAGGAGTGTGAATTTTAGAAAAAAAGAGCGTCATCTGTGTTTAAGCAAAGAGGAGCGATCTTTCTTACTGGTCTCTGTCTCCACTGATGTTTTTCTGGTTTCATAGTGAAACATCCATTCAGATAGAATCTAGGATAGAGAATTCAGCATGATGATGTCAGTTTTTTGTATGCAAGCCATCCTTGTCTAATCTTTACTGGGAGACTTAATCAGTCAGATCCACACTAGTATATGCATGTGTGTCTGTGCCGCAGTGAGCCAAGGGCCATGATTTAGGTTTTAACTGAAGGCAGGTCTTTCTGAGTTTCTTCACTCTCATCTTTGCAGTGCAAACATTTCTGACTTTCCTTCTTCTCCTCTGCTTGTAGCCATGGTTTGAACATTATTTCAATTGATTAAGCAAATATAAGTAATTTTATGTCTGTGTGGATTGGATATAGCACAGAAGTTTGTACAGAATATAAATCAGTATTTAACTGTAGCTTTCTTCCTGTGATCTCTGTGTGCAGGCCAAGTTCTGCTCCAGGTACTGCTGTCTCAAAGTCTTCTAAATTTGCAGTGGCTGACAACCTTTTTTTGTGATGACTGAATAGCTTGCAGGTCTGTTGCTAACAAAGTGTGTGATAAATAATTTTTTAAGTCTCTTAAAACCCATGAAACACAGATCATGTAAGCTATGGGTGTACTGTTGTGTAACAACTCTTAGAAAACAGTCTTGGTCAGGACATTTGAATCACAAGAGCTCCATGGTTGAAATAAGGTTAAATGAAATGAGGATAAGTTACTATATTCTGTTTTAATGAAGGTGAATGTTCAGTTAGACCAAGTGGACCAAAAATAAATAGCCCACTGTTAAAATCCTTAGAATAATGATCGCATAACAGATCTGATGATCTGAAAAAGAAAAGTAAAAAGACTGAACAAAAGGGTCAGTTAAGCTTTTAATTACAATCACATGATACCCAAGTCAGACTTTTGAAAAATACCAGTATACCCAGGGAACTATTGCTATAATGCCAACAAATGGACCTCTCTAAAAGTTCCTCTTAATCCCTTGTGAGACATGAAGCATGACGTCGACTACTTTGATTTTCATTTTGCTCTGCTTATTTCCATTTTTATTAGGCCTGAGCACCGAAGGCGGTATAAAATCCTATTGAAATGCAAGCCTTTATTCTTCCGTATCTCCTTTTCTGAAATGAATTCTTCTTGGAGCGGGTTGAACATGCTTAAAAACTTACCAAATTTTGGCACCTCATTAATCTTTATAAAATTTGGTAAACATACTCTACATGTCTTGGCAAACATAAAAACCTATTGGGGCAATTTACTATACCCAACAGGAAATTTGGGTCAAAGATGCCAATATGGCATTATACTCACAAATTGTTACAAGCAACATACAAAATAAGATTTCTGCACTAAAATGAACATTTATGATACCAGCCCCATACTGAACACATCTACATGCAATTATTTTTACAATGCAATCACCCGAAATTGCGAGAGAGCAGAAGACAAACTGGTTACAGTAACTGATCGAGGGCCTGCCCTGAACAGGCCTAAGCTCCACCAACCTACAAAAGAAGGTGCTTGGATGCACTCTGTAGGGTCCTTCTTCTCAAAATTAACTCTATGCTGCTTCACAAAAACACAGTCCAATTCATGACACCACAGTAAAAAACTAAATTTCCCACACCAAATGTAACTATGGTGCATACTGGTCCAACGCCATCAAACAAGTATTTCCTGTAACTGGCCTGTGAGGAGGTGGACCTGCACACCCCTCATTGAGGTGACATAATCACACAGCTGTCACATTGCTGTCTCATTGTTTTGTTTATGTTTTGTTTTATTATTGATCCCTCGCTGACTCTCTCTCTCTGAGGTATCTCTGGGCGTGGCTTCATGGAGTGCACACATGGAGGCAGCCAAAGGACTCAATCTGCTGGGAATTAAACATGATTACCTGGTTAGGTTGTACCAAGGGGGTTGGAACAGAGAGGGATGGCAGTAAGTGGGAATTTGATAAGTTTATTTGTTTTATTGTTTTTCTGTTATCTAGCTCATTTATTTGTAAGCATTGTGAATTTTGTAAATGTATGTAGCTTTTAACTTACCTCCATGGAGTCACTTGTAAATAGATATTTTGGTAGATGGGGAACATTCACCTATGCAAAAAGGTATGATCAGCACTTATATGAGGGCTGGATAGCAGAATGGGGGGAGGATGGTGACGGAATTGATGGGTGGGTGCTGTGATGCCGACTGTTAACCTGCTGGTGAGCAACTATGTAAGACTGTCTGAAATGAGTAAAAAAAACTGTAAAGCTCTAGTGGAGCCTGTCCTTTTTTACCCCATGCATCGTCCTTCATGACGGCTCTCTTTCTGTTTGGAGGGTTTTTACAACCAAACGCTACAATATGGTAGATTCATGAAAAAAGTATTATGTCTCAAACTAATATGTAAATAGAAATTTATTTATTTAGATTTGTATGCATTTATTTATCTGCCAGGTTCATCAAATAGTATTGGGCCTTAAACTAATATGTAAAGAAATGTATTTCTACATGCATCTATTTACTTAGATATGTAGCAATTACTTATTTATCTATCCATTAAACATTACATGTCACAATGAGTTGTGAAATCAAGGAGTGTAGCATTAATCTCCTTACTCAACACTAAACTTAGAATCAAATCATTTCCAAATGTGGCTTCCAAACCAAAGCAGATGGCAGATGACTGAACTGTGTGATGATTCATTTTCATTATGTAGGAATGAAAATGATGAAAGCAAAAGTGCAGGGGCCTCATGTACTAAGAGTTGCGTGGATTTTCTACTGAAATCCTGCGTACGATCAAATCCTGAAAATGGCGTATGCACAAAAATTTTCAGATGTACGAATCTGTGCGCACGCAT
>JAVQJG010211705.1:0-11700 GCA_036024015.1 Craterocephalus amniculus
CCTGCTCCAGCACAAACATGTGGTGGTTGAAAAACTGTTGCAGCTTTTCATTGGTGAAGTTGATGCAGAGCTGCTCAAAGGTGTTGAACTGGAAGATAACGACACATTTTGTTATTTTAATGCTCAAATCCATGATTTTACACATTGGAAAATATAAAGATTATAAGGGGATAATCAAATGATTCTCACATCAAAGATCTCAAATCCAGCGATGTCCAGCACTCCAATGAAGTACTGACGAGGCTGTTTGGTCTCGAGTGACTGGTTGATTCTCATTACCATCCACAGGAACATCTTCTCATAAACAGCTTTCGATAGAGCTCCAACTGCATAGGTTACCTATAAATGGGGATACAACCTCATATCTCAGCCTCCGTCAGTGGAAAGTTTTCATGGGACATCACATGTTATCAGGTAAAAACAATCTAATGAAAAGATTTCAAGTCGCATTATCTCCTATACCTGGGCGACATTTTGTCCCTTGGTGACCCACTCATTGCCTACTTTAACTCTTGGGTGACAGAGACCTTTGATGAGGTCTGCAGAGTTTAGGCCCATCAGATAAGCTACTTTGTCAGCATCTGAGGATAGAAAATTGGCACAGTGAAGCCATGTCGGTTACTCTACATCGGCCTGACAAACTGGGCCTCATTTCACCCTCAGTGCCGTCCGCCTCTGCCTGCTCCTCCCGCTGCTTCTGCTTGAACTTCATGTTACCGTGGTGCATGATGGCACCGGTCAGCTTGTACACAGAGTTCTTCTCCTCCTGAGTGAAGCCCAGCACATCGAAGGCACTCTGGGGAAGAGACGTGGTAACACCTCAACAAGTCTTCCAAGTATCATTTTATTGAATACTCTCCCTGCTAAAAGAATGATCATCCCATAACTACTATTTAACTCATTTTTTTATCTGAGTTGTATCACTCAGATATAAAAGTGTTAACTAAAGAAAGGAGAAGCTGACATCTGTTGCCATCAGTTCTTCTGCATCATCTATGGAGGCCACTTGGGTTTCCCCTTGAGAGATGAAGGCGTAGTCATAGGGATTATTTGTTATCAGCAGCATCTCTGGGAGGTCATACAGAGAGAAAAGGATGAGGTCAGACTGATAAACACAATGCAATGCAAGCTCAATGAACTTTTTTTTCCTGCTTGTTTCCCCATATGACAGTAGCTGTACTTACCCAGGAGTTCAGGCTTCTGGTTGGACAGAATCTGGTAGAAAATGTGGTAATCTCTCTCAGACTTGAGCTGGAAGACCACTCGAGACTTCTCTAAAAGATCTAACCAATACAAGGAAGAAGACAGAGATAAAGTGTACCACCCCGCTGTGCTACAAAACATAAATAATGTAAATGTGAAATAAATGTTGGGCTTTACAAGTTTCAATGTCAGCTGAGGCAACTTTTCCTCTTGTGTCAAAATGAATCCGGATGAATTTCCCCTGGAAGAGTGAAGATTGCATTTATAAAGGTACACAACATTTTGTCTTTTTAAAGTCATACAGTTGTAACAGACTCTCACAAATCTGGAGGAGTTATCATTCCTGATGGTCTTGGCGTTGCCAAAGGCCTCCAGAGCAGGGTTGGCCTGAATGATTTGATCCTCCAGGGTTCCCTTTCACAGAGGACGCAAACATAAACTGTTAGCTGTAATGGAAGTAACTTGAGCAGCCTCTGCTGGCATCAACTGATATTTCATGCTCAGATTTCACTTCTCCTGTACACTTCTCCTAACAACTCCCGCATTTATCACATACCTTGTCTTTGCTACAGGTATCTTTCTTTACAGTTCCAGCTGCAATACTTGCAAAATACTGGATAACTCTCTTTGTGTTGACAGTCTTTCCTGCACCAGATTCTCCGCTGCAATTACAAAGCCACAGATTAAAATAGCAATGCCAACATATCGTGAACACGCAGCTCTGTGGATGCTTAGAAGTGGAAGGGCTTACGTACGTGATCAGAATTGACTGGTTTTCACGGTCTGCCAAAAAGCAAATATTTGGAGAGAAAATTATTGTGAGAGAAACCCCATCTAGAACAGAGTTTATGTTATTGATCTGTACCTGACAGCATGTACTGGTAGGCATTGTCAGAGATGGAGAAGATGTGAGGAGGAGCTTCACTCCTCTTTTTCCCTCTGTAGGCAACGACCACTTCCTGGTTGTAGACTGGCAGCCACTTGTAGGGGTTGATAGTGACGCAGAAGAGCCCGGAGTAGGTCTGAGAGGACAGGGACAGTCACATCTATTATTCCCGCTTCCCATCACTTTCATATACAACTTTTCATCTGGATGGATAGTTTCAGATTTTTGACCCAGTTTTCTTTTTATGATGAAGAGAACTAAGTTACAGTATAGAATAACAAAAATATGAAAATTGTTGAGAGAAATAGCAAAGCATGAATCATGGATGTACTTTTAGTTTAAATGAAATGTTAATTTAACACAGTTTGGCTTTCTGAAGTCAGACTTCTATGGACTGTGCTGTTAGTCTGCAGGCTGACTGTGCTCACATAGATCATCCACGCTGCGTAACGCTCTTTGAGGTTAAACAGCACAGCTGGCTCGTGGAGGAAGGTCAGCATGGCCATGTCCTCGATCTTGTCAAACTTCGGAGGATTCTGTTGCAGAACATCCGACTCTTTGACAGTCACAGTCTGGATGCAGAGAAACCAAAAGCAGGTTTTATTATACGGCATATTTATCCTGGTTCACTTGAATTATTCTACAAACAAGTTAACAAAAAGTGTTGTTTCTCCTCCTGTTATCACACATTACATACATACATTACTCACTGTCCTAATTGGCTTAAATTTCATTCACACTTTGGTTCCTATTTTAACTCATATTCATACTCAAACAAGGACTCTTTAAATCACACATAGATATATTTTACACTTGCTCCAAAACATGCATTCAGCCTGACATTAATGCCTCTGAGGTGACCTGACTGTTACAGTCTGACAGAGACTGGTATCGATGATATCACTGCAGATTTCATTAGAGCTGTTGGACTAATATTACAATCTAAACTAAATGTATGTGTTATTAACCCACCTTTCCACTCTGTGTCTCCACAGTGACCTTGCCTCCATCCTTATCGGAGATGGTTCCCTTCACAAACTCTTCCACCGGATCCGGGACAAAACATTCCTTCTTGATATCGAAGGGACGCGTGGAAGCCTCCATGCGCTCCTTCTCCGACTTCCTCAGGTAGGGTGCAGCTGCACCGAACACAGACATCTCTGCATCCCCCATGCCTGCACTGCCATTCACACGTATTATTTAATCATGCTGGAAATGTGTCTAATCTAATCTTTATCCAAAAGAAGTTACTCGTCTATCAGACTTTAATTTTTGATGAAAATTGCTTTGAGAAAGGAATTTACCTGTGGGTTCAACCCAGATTACAGATGAGCTGAAACTTCAAAGTACAGATCAGTGATCAACCTGCAGGGGAGAAAAACCTCAAAATCCTCCTTGTTCAGCTTTAAGAATACAATAACTCATCAACATTAGTAGAAACTCTTGTTTTGGCTTAATTAACAAAGGTGAATATATATATATATATATTTATTTTTTATTTATTTTTTTTACACCGATAAATCATCTTTGATTTGGTTCAAACTGGAAAAACTGGAAACTGGAAAAATACCATATTTAGAAAGATACCAAGATAAAATGAAACCGGTAGTTTAAACTTACAGAGGCCAGGTGAAGACAAAGCAGCTGCTAGACCTGCAGGGAAGGCTGGGATCAAATATATAACCCCTGATAACCTGCCTTACAAGGCCAAGGACACCACCCTGACCTGCTGACACGCACACACACACACACATCACCATCATCAGGTGCTCAACACATACCACACTGCTCTCTCTCTCCTATGCACAGACACACACACACAAAAACACACAAACGCACACTGTGGTTATCGGCATCATTTTCATCACTTATGGCAGAGCTCGTGCTGGCTCTGGCGATGCCTGGCCGCCCTCTGCTTTTTTGTCTCTGCCTCTCACATCCAAATAATGTGATTTTTCGGGAGCAGTGCCAGGAACTTTCTGCAGCATAACTCATCGCCCAAGCATAGCATCTCTATCGCTAATTCTGCCACACTTTTCCCTGTCATCTCTTCTGTTGAATTCTTTTTCCATGTGAGGACTGGCGATGGACGGAAACCAAATTCCATGTGTGCACGCAGAAAGGACCAACAGGCAGGTATAAAACCTCAACTTATTCACAGAAATGCAATTTCTTCTTTTTTTATCATAATGCTGTGTGATTTTCTGTGGAAATGCGATAAATGTGAGCTGAACAGAAAGTAAATGTTCAGCTTTAAACGTTTTCCTTCATCTGTTGTCATGTTCTGCATGTACATTTAAACTGTTAAAAGAAAGGTCTTAGCACATTTATCTCCAGCGTGGATGTTAGCTTTCACGGTTAAAGGTAATAATACAATTCAAATTTGCTCAGATTTACACAGAACTGTCTTTTATTATTCTTTTATTTATATTTGCTTGTATCGATTTACATCTGAAAATATTTGCATATTTGTATTAGTTGTCCTGTTTCCAGTTATTTGATTATTTAGTTTGCTAATGATTATATTATCTTTAAGTTGTTTTCAGTGTTTCCATGTTATTTGTAAAAAATGAGAGCCTGGCGTTGAAGCAGCAAACCTTTTCCTTGGAGTGACATACTTCCTGGAAGGTGAACTAATAAATGCACCTACAGGCCTTTTAGTGACATCTTACATTTTCAGCATTCAAACACAGCCAGGAGAGACTGTGTCATTATCATTCTTAGCTTCTTGTATACACTGGTTACCAGTTGAACATAGAAACTGCATTTCCCATTCTTAGTTCAAACCATCATGCCATTCAGCCATCATGCTGCCCACCCCCAGAATCAGCTCCCAGTCTGTCCCGCCTGCAGCCTCTGTTGGTTTTGCCACCGCTCATTATTATTAGTGTCTGTATCCTAGGGCTGGGCAACAAATAGATTTTATAGATTAATCAAATTTGCTGTTAATGAGGATTAACTTTTTTGAAAATTGAGATTTTCTCGAATGTGATTTTCCAACAAAATCTGCTTAAATGCTGTTGCCTGAAAAAGTAGTAGCACCACTTATTTTGACTGAAACAGAGGCACCACGCTGAGTGAGAAAAATCCTGCGGTCTACTAGCTCAAACCACAAGCAGCCCGCAAACCCCCGCTAAAAGACAAACCACCTTGGGGGAGTCATTTTCACACAACATCCCTTATGAAAAGACGTGTACCTGGTGGAAAGAAAACACGGATGTCCATTGCAAAAGACACGTTGCCCATTTATACGGTGGAAAAACCCGGATTCATTCAACTGCTGAAAATGTTGGACCCCAGGTATGCGCTTCTTAGCCGCAAATATTTTGCCGAAGTTGCCTTCCCTCACCTGTACAACTGTGTGCATGAAAGTTATATTTTCATTGTTTACAGCGGCAGGGCCTGCCAGCTTGTTTTACAAGTTTGTTTCACAACTTAAAATATCTGCACTTTGAATTTAGATCAACTGCCTGAACGGGTGATTGAAATAAAAGCATGTTTTCCTATAAAATCTAATATTTGTGATTTGTTCAAAAGAAAGAGACAGGAAGGTTTAAAAAAAAAATCGATTAAATCGAAAATCTGATTCGGTTCTAAAAAATCGGAGATTTTATTTTTGGCCATATCGCCCAACCCTACTGTATCCTGTATTATCAGCTCTCTAGCCCAACATATTCATTTTAAAACATTTTTTACTTTTCTCATCTCTTGTCTGTGAAGAACAACCTCTGTCTCCTCTTCTTCCTCATCTTCATTCATTTTTAATTCCCTGACAGCAAACCTTAACACTTGCATTTCTAGAAAATGTAGGTCCGCACAGTGTCATTATCAGAGGTTTATCAGTATCGTACACTGGGAGCAATGCAAGATGATTAATGTCAGTATTTTAAGGGCCCCGTTGAATCTTTGTCATATCTCGTTTGATAGGCTGCTATTTTGGATTAAGTTGTAAGTCTTTCCAGTGGACATGTGAACAGGAAGTATGCTTGTTTACTGCTTACACCTGCCACATCTCATTGGACTGATTTGTGGATCCATGCTGGGTTCTTTGTTTCTGTAAAGTCCTCCCTCCCCATCTTTCATCTGCAGGAGTCAAGGTTTGTTTAGTAAATTAAATGAATCCCGATATTTCTACCTTGTTTAACTAACCAAATTAATTATTTTCTGATCTCTTACACACTCTTTACCTCAGCCTTTGTTCAGATGTGCTCAGAGTCATGCGAGCTATTTTGCTTCCTCATCACTCCTCCCTTCAGGGTTAGCTGAGATTGTTGGGTAATACCTTTAAATTAACACGTGCATCATTGTGACATGTCAATACAGTGCCAACATTTAAGCCTATTGTATCTAATCTCTAATCTTGTTGTTGGCATCTTTTAAGAAGCCACTACTGACATTTCAGTGACAATTCTATCATCATCGTCCCAGTGTGGCTTCTTAGGTCGATGAAATGCAGCTGGACTTTAAAGAAAGAGCAGTGAGTGATGGAACTTTCAATCAATCTGCAGACAGATTACACACACATCAGCTGTTCAGTAGCAGCTGGCCTCTGGCTGCCTCCTTCATCCCAGGATCCCAACCTCCTCAGCACCGACAGCAACACTCATTTCTTCAAGAAACTACTCTGACATCATTATATGTCTAACGTACAGTCTGTAGTCATAATGTGCTGAGAGCACCATCAGTTTGCATCTTGTTTACCTTGAAAACACATGACCATCAGAACGATGAAGCTTTAAAACGGGAACATTTTCACAGATATTTTTTAGCTTTGGATGATCAAATAAGCCTATCAGCACCTCAGCACACTCCTGCACAGACCTGCAGGACATGTGGGAATTTATGTGGAAGTCTGTTCTGCTGTGTGTGTAATTAGCAGGCAGAGCCAACGGGGCAGGGAGGTTTGAACTGATCACACACCTGCGCACTGTCACAAGCTGGTGGCTCCAAACCCAGCGTTAAAGGCAGCAATAAACGTCCCAAATACAGCAAAATATAAGTGAAGCACACCCATTCTGATCACTACACACTTCCACAGGGTCGTTATGTAACAGCGGTTCAGGGGGCTATTATTGCATCTTTTTTGTGGGATGTGAACGATAGGGGAAAGTTAAAACAGCACTTTTTTCTCTAGTCCTACATCACAGGCACAGAACTACCATTTTAAGCATTATTATGTCTACAGTACAGAGACTGGGGCTAGACAGAAGCCCTGAATGAGCAGAAACATTCACAGAGGATTCACTGATTTTATGTAAAACACCAAACACAGTCTGTTAAAAGTATAACTGAACATTTTTTAACACCAGCTTTACTAATCTCTGGGTATGAGGTGGAAGTGGAGTCTCAGATGTAATGGCTGAAGACATATTTGTTTTTCCACATTAAGCATAAGACAGCACCAGCAAGATAAACGCAATCTGCACATTAATTTCTCCAAATGATTTATTCTAAGTGAAGGAAGTCCTGTTGGGCACGTCTGCACACCAGGGAATAACAAAATGACCTTCACACCAACTTAATGAGTGGTGCCACGCATAACACCCATCTTTGCAGTTCCTGCCTTTCAAGAGAGCAACATAGTGAACATTATTAACCCATCATTTGTCCACTTAAGCTCAGTAAGGTTAAAATCAATACTGATGACATGTTTAGGAATGATAGCAAAGGTTGGAATAGAAGCACTCCACCCATAAAAAGCTGCCCTCACTCATACTATCTCATTGTTTTGTTATTGAGCATGTGTGGACTTTATAAATACTTTGGGTGTGATGGGATATTAATAGTGCTTTAGTTTGATACCTCGCCTGACCTCGCTGCTTTCTGCGGCTCATTCAGACCACACCAGCTGTGGTGGAGCCTGTTTGCTGACCACATATCATATCAGTGGCATTTTCAGCTTCACAACAGCTGAGGAGATAAAAGCTCTTTTTACATGAACTGATTGGAGCCATGCACACCATGGAGGAAAAAATAACCACAGCGAAGGTACGACAGGGTAAAGACCTCCATTTATGTTTTTCTCACTCCCTCATGTCAGACATTGAAGGTTCTATGATGCTGCTGGATATTTCACCGCTTTTTTTGTGGGAGTAAATGCTAGAATAGAATTTCATCCAGTTAAAACACATTGAGTGTTTTATTCATTTATTTTTTTGTTGTTAGTTTGATGGAAATGAACATATGGCACGAGCTCATCCATCCCTTCTTTTTAGTGCTTTGAATCCTTTTCAGCAGCAGGACAGGCAGAGCCAGCCAGCCAGGCAGGCAGGCAGCCGTTTGAAGACGATTCAAGCTAAAATAAGAACCTACTGACACAATATACACATAAACAGGCTCCAAACACCAAAAGTTACAGGATATCTGCTTTGTTCATATTCAGAGTCTCTGATAGTCTGAAGTATTTTAACAGTAGCAGACTTGTTCACAACCAGCTCCATGACACCGGGGTTACTGGACGAGTTTGTCCAGGTAATCTGTACTGACTGCGCCTATCACACACCCCCATGGCTGTCTTGGTACATTACATTCAGAGCCAAGGCAGAGGCAGTTTACACCAAATGAGCTGGATGCAAAATAATTGGACACTGACACTTAGGTTGGATATGACAGATTTCCTCAGTTATATTGTGGGGAAATGAACGTCACCATTATCAAAGACTTGATATTTTTATATGAAGACTTGTTTCTGACAGGTTAAGATCAAGTTATTCATTACTGATCTGCAGGTCAGCTTTGATGAATTGGAATAAACTGTAATATCACAGTTCATCCACAGAGTGGCAGTGTTTCCACCCACTCTGATTTGAATTCTGGGCAGCGTTTCTCTTTTTATCGGGCGTCCTTCAGACATGAAGTGGAGAAACACACATCATATAAGCCATCACTGGTGACAAAACCGCAGGTGTTACAGGAATAAGAATAAGAAGAACTTTATTGCCACTGTTCATGTGGTACACAAACAAGGAATGTTTCTTGATCTATGCTGTCACATATAACACAGTAACACACACAAAAAAGATTTGTTGTTGTTTGATTAATTGTTTTTATCCTTTGTAGCACTTTGAGATTTCACTGAAATGTAAAGTGCATTATAAATAAAATGTATTATTAAAGATAGAATAGAATAAAAGATTAAAAAGGTTAAAAATAAATAAATTTACAGTTTAAAAAATACAAAAAATAGAAAAATGCTTCTCTACAACTCCTCAGGTTGCGCTGGAGAGACTTCCCAACCTTCCCAAGACATGTCAGTGAGAGCCCACCGACCCCAGCCCACCTTTTTACAGTCTGGGAATTACAGATGTAGTAACTGCTCCCAGTGCAACTTCACCCACGAAGCCCACGGACTGGCAAGTCTTACAACATCGAGGGGCTTATTTCTCACAAAACTAAGAGTGTGATTTATCTGATAAGGTGCCCGTGTGGTCTCGCATGTGAGGAAAAATCCACCAGACCATTAAAAACGAGAATCAAACAGATTAATTATTAAAAGGTGGGGCATTTCTCACAAAGACATCTGTGAAGAACTAAAGTATATTTTTAAAACATTTATTATTGAGCAGAGCATAGTTACTTCATCTTGTGATCGATTGAGACTTTTAATTAGAGGAAGATATTCTTACCAGTTTTGACAAATGGACACTACATTTTCTGCAGTTGACAATTCCCAACAGCAAAGGGCATATTTGTTTGTATTTGTTATTTTTTCCCCAAGGAATATTGCCGATCTTGTCGTTCATCAATCAAAATGATTGATTGAGGCGGTCTGTTGCTGCCATGCTGCATTAAGGCTCTACTGGGTGCTCCCTGGTGGTCATTTTGGAGAAATTACTCATGTATTTATCAACAAACTATGCAACAACTACTTCTCATGAGGTTACGAAACTTTCCATAAGCTCCTTGCAGGTTTGGAAACAAACAGTAAAATATTTCAAACCAACATTTGCAAATAAAAACCATTAGTTCTTCTCAGCCGGAGCTCTTTCATCTGTGGTCCTGCAGGTTTTCCCTGCTTCAACGTGATGCTTTATGATATGATGTTACTGCAGAGCCTGTAGATGTCAGCAGCTCTCCAAAAATGTTAGACGTCTGGGCCAGAGGCCGGTGTCGGATGATATGAGCTGCTGGAGGAGGAAAGCTTTGCTGTGATTGGTGGGACAGATTTTGGTCAGCCTCCGGAGGTCAGAGGTCAGGGTGTGGTCATAAACCTCACACAGACAGCATGCAAATCAATGTGACACCAAAATCTAGTGGCAGTCGTCCTTTTATAAATACAAACTAAATATTACCAATGAAATTCAGGCACTTTGTGCATCACCCACTTCACCGCCGGAGGATGTCCGACCTGTCGGTGAACTGCTCATTTCCAGCATTACACTCAGGTGTGTAAAAACAGGGCAACATCTAAAACTTGCAGGACTGAGCTTGCCTATCCCTGGTATAGAGACAAGCTCCACTTCACTCTGTTTGACCGGCGGGCTTGTGGCAGGGCTTTGCTGCGCTTCCACCTGTTCCACATGGTCTATATTTACCTGCCCGGATCTGTGTTCACACTCTGACTATGATGGTGTCGAAGCATTGGTCTCCACAATAAAGATGAACATTTATCAGTGAGCTCCAGCCATTTATGCTTTTTGCAAAATAAAAAGAAAAAAACAAAAATCTAATTTTCTATTGACAGAAGAAATAAAAATAAAAAAGAATCATCTTTAGCCTTATCGTCTCTTCATTTTACATTACAGTCAAAGACGGTTCCTGGTTTCCTTCACTCCTTACATGTTTAAAAATTCTCAGATTCACACAGTAACTCACACGAATCACACATGACTCAATTTTAAGAAAGGACAGTAAAAAACCAAACAGGCTCTATTTATACTGCGTGACATGTTCCCTCGGTTCCAGCAGGATGGGATTTCTAACATGCAGACGTTACATAACAGATGCAGCGATTAGCAGATTAAATGTGAGGAACTGAAAAGGGCATTTCACCGCTAGAAACTAAACATAAACAAGATATGCTAATTAGTGAGTGTTAGACAGGTGAGTTCTTCACAACCACAGAGGAGCTGCAGGATATTCTTTGACAAATAAAACAACGCGGTCCTCTTTCACCAAGACTGTTGCTAAAGAGATCTTGTCTCTTTAAGCCAGCCCTTCCTTCATCTTGGCCCACAGTCTGAGGTAAAAATCGAAAATAATCACCCTTACAAAAACAAAACTGTCAGTTTTCTATAGAAAAGCCTGCAAGTCACATGAGATTGATCATTTTTGCAAGAACAAATAGAATAGAATAGAATTTCGTCGTTGGGTTAGTTGTCCCAACGTGATTTGAACGGACCTTCCTCCCACAGTGCCATAAAATCATAAAATATACAACCATAAATAGTTCCAAATAATAAAATCGTTCACATGCATACGTAAATAAAAAACATTATGTCCACACCAGCCTGCACAACAACCCCCCAACTGACACCTTTGGTTTATGTTTCCAGTTTGGGTGCAGGTGGGGGCTGGATAAAACCCGGGGCTATATTTAAGGTTACTAAATATTTCATGTTGTGATGCAAACAAGATCAATTAAAACTACATAAACGATGATTTCATGGAGA
>JAVQJG010211726.1:0-19860 GCA_036024015.1 Craterocephalus amniculus
GCGGTAAGGCCTTTTCCCCTTTAGTTTCTACTGTAAAGTAAAATTATCAATCCTTTTACCTCGATTTCAAAGTCTAAATTCAACTCGTTGTTAGGGGGAAAAAACCCTGAAATACAACTCACCGGCAGCTTGTAACTTTCAGAGTACATGTGCTGCATACTCCGCCTAGTGGTATCCTCCGGTATTGACCGCTTTGGCTGCGCTGTGCCTACGAAGTTTACAGCAAGTATGTACACAGACCAGAAAGAGCGCTTGCGGGCACGCTCGCGTACACAGCAAGTATATCCCAGCCCTTAGAGAATCCTGTGGGGGGATTTTCAGGTAGAAGGAGCGCCGGACCCCCGGGTCCACACTGCCAGCAGTAAATCAGGTTTGTGTCCAGCCAGGGTCGTACGGCTGTTGGCTGACCTCATCACAGATTCTGTTCACAACATTCATGGGCAGAAGTTCTGCGATCACCGGAGGCGTTGAGGGGATCCGGTTTGTTGGGCTCAGGACTGGAACTCTGCTTTTTGCAAACCATGTGGTTCTGTTGGCGACATCGAGACGTGATCTCCACCTCTTAGATCACTGGTTCCTAAACTTTATGGGCCATGACCCACAAAATGACCCTCCCTTCTGTGATGACAGTTAATTATATATCTGACCGGTCGTCCTGCAAGATCCTCTAAATATACGGAAGATTAATTTGAATTAATGCATTAATGTGTTAAAGAATTCAACTTTAAATTGATATTTATCTCTTCGTTAAGGGTTTCATTTTAACAGCCATGATAGAAATTCCATTTATTTGATAAATATAGGTTTTATTTATGTGTTATGTATTATCTGCGGCCCCCTGAAATGATCTCGTGAGCCACATGTGGGCCCCGACCCAAAGTTTGGGAACCTGTCTTAGACCATGTTTCCCAACCAGAATCAGGTGGAGCGTCTCCAGCGGGTCCAAAATGTCAGGGTTGTTCCTGAGTGGGGGAAGGGTGGAGCCGGGGGTCTGCAAGAATGTGGAAAGACGCCGAGCTGAAAGGAGAAGAACTCGATTCACTGGTCGAGCTACAATACTCTGGGTTGCAATGAAATGAACCATATCAGGAATACGAGCGGCTGAGATGAGTTTCCTCTGCAGGGTGGCCGGGCGAGAGGCTCGGTCATCCGGGAGGAGCTCAGAGTAGAGCCGCTTCTCCTCCGCATCCAGAGGAGCCCGATGGTAGATCGGCAACTGGGTTTGTCCCAGCAGGACAGACCCAGGCCACGCACGACTGGACCCCAATAAGTCGGTGATTTGTTTGTGGTTTCAGACGGTGACGGGGGGCTCGCTTCCTGTCAGCACGCTGGTGAAGGTGAAAGAGGGGCTTCTGAGGCAGAGAGAGCTGGAGATCAACCGGTAAGAGGAGAATCCTCTCAGGCGTCCTCTCAGGCTGCCTCCAGGGTTTCCTGCCATATTTGTGTGCGTTTCAGACAGAAGCAGCAGATCCTACAGCTGCATGCTCGGATCAGAGAGAACGAGCTCAGAGCTCAGCAGGTCCTGCAGAGCCAGAGAGGCCTGTTCGACGACGCCTCCCTCCGAGACATCCAGGTGAGTCACGGATGAGCGCTCAGATAAAGGCTGGCTTTGTTCACGGCCATGCTTGTCCTGCAGGAGGCAGCGCCGAGGCCGTCGTGTGCAAACACACCCGACATGCTGTGCTGCGATGAGGAACTGGGGAAGAAACTGGTCCTGGCTGAACTGGAGGTCCTTCATCTAAACAAGTTCTTCAGTCAGGTCACCCAGAGATACACGGAGGACATCAGGAAACTGGAGGAGAAGGTACGTCCTCGTTCACGCCGAGGTCCTCAGATCTGCCGGGAACTGAGCTCTGCATCTGCTTCCCTGGCAGATAAAGACGAGGGATCGCTACATCAGCAGCCTGAAGAAGAAGTGTCAGAGAGAGAGCGACCAGAAGCAGGAGAAGCAGCAGCGCATTGAGACGCTGGAGAAATACCTGTCCGACCTGCCCACGCTGGCCGAGGTGCAGCTGCAGTCCCAGCAGGTACACCTACCTATCTACCTACCTATCTATCTACCTATCTATCTATCTATCTATCTATCTATCTATCTACCTATCTATCTATCTATCTATCTATCTATTTATATATCTATCAGTGGCTGTATGGTAGTCAGTTGCATTGTTATTCTGTTCTAATGAGAAATAAAAAGATAAAATAATCAGATCTCTCTATCAGTTGGCTGACTGTGTGTGTTTATGTGCTTTTAGTAGAGTTTTCCCCTTGTTACTGTCCTCTGAGTCCGCATAGCAAACAGCTTTTCAGTAATGGTCGAGCCCTTTCCAGACTTCAAACTGAAGTCATTTCTGTTTATTGTTCAGTGGGTCAGAATCATGTAGCGCTATGATAAAAATGCACAACACTGTCTGGCCTCTCCTCGTTCCTCTGAAGTGTTTTGACTCTTAAGTTGACCCTGCCGGCTGGTTTTGGCATTCCAGCAGGCTGGAGGAGAGGAAGGAGTGAGCTGTAGCCCCCAGAAACCCCTGCAGACACACACTCTCTCTCACACACACACACACACACTCACACACATTCTCATGCCGTCCTTGGGTTGAGGTGCCCAGGCGTTCTGCTGGTCAGCAGAAAGAGAACGACTGTGTGATGGCTGTGCTTGTGATTCAGGGGGAGGGAGGGTTATAGCTGTCAGAGCAGCTTTAACTGTGTGTGTGTAAGTGTGTGTGTGTGTGTGTGTGTGTGTGTGTGTGTGTGTGTGTGTGAGAGAGAGAGAGATAGAGAGAGAGAGAGAGAGACAGAGAGAGAGAGAGGGAGGGAGAGAGAGTGATTTAAACGCAAGGAACGGCGAAGTAGCCTTTGGGAGGGAGTTGAAGTCTTGTGGCTCTGGTCCAGACCTTGTATCATGTAAACTGACTCACACACTTCCTCTCTAACAAATCTCATATTTATAACAAACACACACACACATAAACAAAGCCTCTCCTTTGTCCTTGACTGTCTTGTTTGTGTGTGTGCGTGTGAGTGCAAGCAGATGGACAGGTTCATGGACCCTTCGGGACGAGATGTGCGTGTTTCTCCTACGACCAGAAAATACAAACAACATGCAAAGAGTAAAAAGCTCAGCGACTCCGTCCAAACTTTGCAGATTTTCTCAGAGGTGTGCCCCCCTTTGTCGGCTAATTTGGCACCTTGCATCTTACCTGTGAGCTCTCTCCACCTGCTAAAAGTCTTATGTTGGGTCTTGTTTGTTTTCTTCCGAAAATGTCTTCTTACAGTAAGTTTCTTTGCTAAATCAACCGAGGTGCATATTCAATACAGCCAGTGTGTTTATATCCGCTTGCTAGTGTATGATGCGGTGCGGAGAGTTAAATTTAACTTCAACGTCAATTGATGTCTCAGAAGAAAAGTTGTATAGTGTGATTTTATCAGTCTTGGGGCATTTCAGAATTGCAGATAATAAATGTCACTGTGCCATCAAATGAGTCCAGAATGAGTGTGTTTAAAGTCAGAAAGTTTCACAATGCGTCTTTAAAGAAGAAAAACATTCAAAGCTGTTAGCTTGAGTTGTGGTCTTCAAATGATACAACTCATTCAAAAATCAAATAAGGCTACAGATCACACTCATGCAATTATAGCTGTTCGAAAGAAAATGATATAGCCCTATTCCAATTTCTTTTTCTTAAGGTTCTCTTGGAGATTAACCATAGCTGTTGTCGTAGTGAATTAGAAGCCAGTCTCAAGAAAAACTATCATTACGAAACACTCTTTGGTTCTTTATGATGCACAGATGAGAAGCAAATACTAGTCGATAAACTTAGCAGTCTACAAATAGACATGAAGATTTAAACATGTAAGATGACTAATACGTATCTTCCTCACTGTCAGGCTTATGTCCCTCCTAAAAATCAACTTCATGTACAAGGAAAATGTTAACATAAAAAACTGACTTGAGTTCATGGTGATCAACAGGAATTCAGGATGTAATATAACTAGCATACATTCATGGATTAACAAAGGATTACGGAAGCAAACTGAAAATAGGTAATGCTTAATGTAAATATAGGTATAATCAAAAATACTTATGTTGTATTAGTTATGGTAAAACAAGTACAAATATGTCAGATTCTGGATTTCTGAATAATAGATGCCACAGAATTGCATATTTGGTTGTAAAAAATTCTCAAAATAGTTCAGAAAAACAGAAAAATGTCTGTTTGCAAAAAAAGATTTTGGTTTATTTTTGAGTTGGGTCCAATCTTGAAAAAAACTGCATTCAGTAAGGCTTGAGGGGGGAAGGTGGAAAAACTAAAATAGCGCTGCATGCATGAAAAATCCTCTGCAGGAATGTTGTGTCTCATAGAAATTAAATCTATTAAAATCTAATTTTTGTTATCTATTATTATCTTTTATCAACAGACTAAATACTTTATTTTTTCATTACTTAAATTGTGAACATTTATTGTCATTGCAGCTCAATACAGCAAAACCACATCAGAAGTGTTTCCATTTTTAGTCCGTCAGTGGTTTGCTGCACCGAACGAACCACTGACTCATCTGTGTAAAGAAGTGAAACAGAATCCTCCTCTGCATCACTCTCTGCTCTGTCCTCATGATTGATGACTCCACACACAAGTCTGTGTTTGCCTTCTTCACACCACTCTCCACTGTCGTATGGAGAGATATTTATAGGTTTGCAGAGCACTTAAAACAGAGAGGACACTTATTTCTTAACACTGCATTGACGGATAAAAACAAACTACATTTCATGAATCTACTTAAACTTAAATTGGAATCTAAGTAATTTTTTGAAATATAATTGTTTATTCAGCAACTTAATAACATGAGCAACAAGAACATTATATTTGAACAAATAATGATAAAACTTCCCTCTGTTTCAGATATTCAATTTGATCCCCCTCCCACCCCCCACCCCTCCTCCAGTTGTAATCTGGGCCATGTGCACTCAGGCAGTATTAACAGTGAAAAACTAACCCGTCTTTGGAAGCATAATGGCGGGTAGCCCCCCCCCCTGCCCCTCAGACTCCCCACATAGACGGCACTGTCTGACAAGCCCGCCTGCCAAACAACTCAATTAAGCAGAAAAGGAGGCAAAAGAGAGAAGCCCAAACAGAAGACTGAGAGAAAGAAGGAGAAGAAAAAGGAGAGGAAAACAGTGGAGGGGAGAGGGCTGGTGGCTGTCAGGCCTGGTCGACGCCCAGCCAACGATTTGGCGACAAGTGACAAAAACACAAAACGAGAAGAAAAGAGAACTGATCTGTGATGTGTTAACTGGAATTCCTGCTTCCAAGGCCACTGAGGGTTCAGAGGGCAAACCGAGGGCCAGGGGTTCATTACCACACACACATGCACACATTTAAAGCACTTTGGTTTGTCCTGAAGAGTTGAAATCCCCCCCCCCCCCTTCCCTCCTCTCTCTTTTTTTAATTTTAGAAAACAAGAGCTTCGAACAGCTATGAAATATTTTACAAAGAAATGTTTAACATGTGAGAATTTCCCAATATCCGTTTGTCTTCTGGGTTATTTTAATTTAGGTACAATATTGAACCAAAAGGTAGAGTAAAGATGTGAGACCATGATTTACCTCACAGCTACAATATATTATTACAAAACTGTTATCTAAGTAGTTAATAACCTCTTTATTTCATAAGGTCAAACTGTAAAATGAAAAGAAAAAAATTTGTAATTAATTCAGTTTTCATTGTTTAGTTTTCAATATCTTTTGAAAGCACCCAGAGAAACATTAAACCATGTGTAAACCATCAACGTTTAGCAATGAATCTGAATTTTGTGTGTGATTTCATAGATGCATAAGAACTGTGAAACATGTGGCTAGGATGAAGATTTATACCATAAAATGAGTATGAATGGTACCAAACCCAGAATTTATACAATTTGACATAAATTAAATACAAACCAATCACACAATGGTTTAAAACAGTGTATTGTACCAACATTTTAATCTGTTTCACACCTGTTTTTGTCTGTTTATGTTTCTTAATATCCAAAAGTTTAGCCTGTCTGCTCTTTTTGTCTTTGTTATAATGCTGCAGTTACGGTTTAGAGATGTTCTCCAGTCTTGTAAACCAAGTGACATGTAGACTATCCTGAACGTAAGCCTGAGGTTATTCTAATGTGGCATCCAATTTAAGGAGTATCTCTTTCCATTCTGTAATTTGTATCTGTTTATTCAATTAGTGGGATGATGGAGCCAACTAATTGAACTAAAGGGTTAGTTATCTTGTGTAAAATTATTTCTCCTTTTTCCAGTGAGGATATTTTCAGTCACACTGTGGTGATATTATGAAAAAAAGAAAAGTAAATCAGATTTTATGATAAAAGAGAGCCATTAGGGTTTTGATGAAA
The DNA here is from genome assembly GCA_036024015.1 of Craterocephalus amniculus. Classification (NCBI taxonomy): domain Eukaryota; kingdom Metazoa; phylum Chordata; class Actinopteri; order Atheriniformes; family Atherinidae; genus Craterocephalus; species Craterocephalus amniculus. Next base: position 6,382 of record JAVQJG010211726.1, read on the forward strand.
ATGCTCCTATTTGTATTTATTGTTTTTAACCACTTACAAATGGTTTTGTTGTACTCTCAAATGACACAAACAACTTGTTTGAATACAGAATAAATCTGGGGGTTTAAATCCACTGTAACATAATGTAATTAGAAACAAATGGGGAAGTGATGAATTTCATAACTGTTGGTAAAATCTGGGCCCGCCTGTGAAAACTGATTAACCAAACAAATTTGGCTGAACAAAGGAAGCATATATCGTGTGAGCTGAAACCATTTCCAGGGCTCAGCGTTTGTGTAGAGAGACGACTAAGAAATCCTTGTATCATAACACAGTTTTTTTTTTCATTTTTATCTTACATCAGTCTAAACTTGATTCACAGATTTCACAGATTCAGCGCTGAAGTTGGGGGAGGGTAATCAGCACATCATTCAGCATTTCCCCGTGAATCTCTGTTAATGGGTTACTCATTATTTCACCTGCAATTCAAGGTCAGTAAATTCCAGTTTTTTTCTGCTGTCTGTTTAGGGTACATAAGTACAGTAAAATGACAAAATAATTTGCCAAGCTTTGGAGATTATTTCAGTTTTTGAAAAACAATACGCCTTGTGACCACACACCATCTCAGCCATCTTTTAGATGGCCGATTGATGTAATGAAGTGACGGTTGATGGTGGCCTGTAAAGTTGTAATGAGGGTTGTGGTGTGAATAGGACAGAGGGCTGGAATGGGTGGGAGAGAACACGATGGTTAATGAGCAGGCCGCCAAACTCAGCAGTAACCCTGTTGTATCGGCCCGGTCTGAAAAAGAAGGGGTGACAGAGGGGATTGGGAATTCCAGGGTGGGACAGCACAGGAGGGCCTGATGTTATTTAGACAGGGAATGAATAAAAGCTGGGTTAGAAAGTAAATGGGGGTCCTGACCAGCCCCTGTGCTCCGCTCATTGTGGAGATGAAATTTATGGCTCAAGACTTCCTAAGCCAAGGACTCCCCACGTTGACTGGTTAAGTGCAATGACACAGTACGACAAAGGCCCGAGGCAAACAGCACTCCGAGATGAGAGGCTGACGGAGAAGGAACAGTGGAAAACAATGTGTACGATCCACATTACAAACACATGTTGGGTAAGAAAGTCGTAGGAAGGAAGGAAGGAAGGAACAGCACAATTCAGGCAAAATTTAAATGCACACCATGACACAAATACTTGACTCAACTATGTTTCAATTTCTACATTTTGATAATGTAACATTGAGACTCGCAAATATGCACTGCACTTAAAGCTAGTTGAGACCACCAGACACTTAGTGAATGCCGAAAAATACCATATGTTTTATGGATCAAATCATATAAATGGCAAAACTCACATTTTCTAGTCTAAACCGTATTATTTTCATGTAATTTTATTTTTCTTGACAACTATATGATATTTTTTGAGAAATTATTTCATGATCCACTTAAAGGTACAGTGTGTAAATATTGATGACCTCTAGTGGTTAAGATGGGCATAGCAATGACTTCTAACTCCAAGCACATTTATGAATCCATACCAGCTGTCAGTGGACAAAGTTTTCATCAGCAAGTGGATCCAGAGATGACAGCACTACAGTAACTACTTCAAAATGATGCACTTGTGCTTGTTAAGGTATTACTTACACCAAACAGTGCTCCAGCTGCTATCCAGCAAAGCGGGTACAGCAGTTTTAAGGCTCAGAGGGCTCAGCTGGGGCATGTCACAGCTGATGTCCTAAAAGGACATGAATGATTGTGCCTCTTACACAGCCAAAGTACTACACAAAATCTGTTTGCCTTAAATGATGCATTCTGGTAGTTTCTGCCAGAATATGCAAAACACTGGGAGGAATAGAATAAATTAGCTTTGCACACACAATGAGATTTAATAAAAGTGTGTCTGCTGTTTCTGTGCCTTTATTGAACACTTTTGAAAAGTGCAAACTGGCTGCACCCTCTGGATGAGAGTGGAAGCAGCTTTCTTCAGGCGTGCACACGCACGCTAGTTCACACTATTTTCGGTGGAGTCAGCACATAGTTTTCATTATTAAATTTATTAGTACACAACATGTCAAAAGGACACTAAGATTCAACCTGAGTCTATATGAATGAAAACACAAAACATGAAAAGCCCACATTAGAAAAGGCCCAGCTACTCGCACAAAATTTTAGATTCCATGGCAAAATACTACACGTAAAATGGGATCTTGATAGATCCGGCCAACAGCTGTTCTTTGGTCAGAAACACCGAGGTACAAATGAAGGCACAAGAATGGCAGCTGCCCTGTATCTGGATCTACTGCAAGTAGATATAAATGGTTTATTCTGAGAGATTAAGAACATAACTGTTATTTTGGTAAAAGTAAGTAGTTACCAAAAGAAACAGTTTTGAATAATTAGATTTCTATGTCATTAACCTTTGATTTTGTTGCATGCTGCGCCTTTAAGGTTTATGTAGAATGATAGAAAAATGTTAAATGTGTGTCTTGAATAGTTTAAGAAACTGAAACAAATTCTGGTGAATCTTGAAGAATTTATTTTTAGGTTTTTTTTGTGACTAGTTTTATTTTCTGCAACGGGCACGCTGATCTGAGGGGGAGCTAAGCAAACAGCTACTCAAGATGGGGCCATATAAGAGTCAATTTTTGCCAACCTAAACAACCCAAACTTCAAATATTTCAGAATAGTAGGGGGAAGCATTGTAATTCTCAGCAGTGACAGAGAACATTACTGGTCTAATTACAAAATACACACCAGGAGATAGATTTTTGTTTTTGCTTTTTCAGACTGAAAAGACTGAAAAAGCACATTTTGGTAACCATCTTTAAAGTCGTTGTAATGCTCATCAATCCACAACTCCTCTGTGCTCTTTATTTCAAAAGTTATTTGTTTAAAGTAAATAACTGATGCAAATGTGATTTTATTTTAAAGGCCACCATAGTGTTTGCTAAAACTGTTGTCAAGTTTTACTGTTCACCCCATCCTCAGTAGCTATTAGATTGGTTATCCTGTTCGATTTCCTCCATCATTCTCTTCACTGAGGGTGCTCTTACCTCTGTCTACTGCAAATAACAATCTATATCCCTACTTCACACAAGCCTATAAGAAATTGAAAATCTAATTAAAAGCCCATAAATGAAATTTGTTTTAACATCATATACTCTTTAAATTATTTTAACACTGTTTTAGTCTGTTTGTGTCTTCATTGCTTCCTATGATTGTAGCGTTATTCTTGCAAAGCTTCTGTGAAATGATTTATTTCAGATTTGACATTTTTTAGGATAAGTAAAAAAAAAAGTTTCCAGGTGCTATAACAGCTTTAACTGTTTTTTATACACGTTGACCACAGTGCATGCGTGGCTGTGTGTGTGCGAGCATTGTGTTACACACTCTCCTCACCCCATTGAACAACAGTGAAGAAATGGAGATGAGTTAAAGTGCTAACACAAAGACTGACCAGACCCCTGCATCGCCACAACAATGAAACCACCAAGCACAAGAAAGTGAGAGCCTCTTGGAGAGTCACAGAGAAAGAGTGGAGAATGAGAAGGGGGAGAAATTAAGGAGCCTGGCATGAAAAAAAGAAAGAGAATAAGGGCCACACCATCCTGAGAGCAGGAGAACATAGATGGAGAGCAAAGGTAGTAGAATGGAGAACAACCCGGAGAAAATAGCAAGGTAGCTAATCCTTCCAGACATAAAGCAGCTATATGTAAATGAAAGACGTGAAGTTTGGCCATCTTACTTTGATCTATGAATCAGCCTATCCCCTCCTACTCCTCCATCACTCTCACCCTCTTCTCCTTCCTCATTTTTCCTTGTCAGAAAATCAAGCCCTATTTAGCTTAATCTCACTTAATAGCATCCAGCACCTCTTTTGTCCTCCCTGATGCTAACAGATTCCTTTCCTTTCACTCCTCACTATTCACATATCTTCCCTCCATAATCCTCTTATTCCAGGGTAGCAATTATTTTGAGTATTTTATCAGCATTATGATTATGATTATTCTCATTCTTATTATTCATGCAGGGCGTGCTAAGGGCCAGGTTGTGGCCGAGAATATCTGCCCCACCAGCACCTCTTACTCTGTCTCAGAAGGAGGCTGCCTGCTTTCTTCCAGAGGGGTGGCAAATGTGCAGGAGTGAACCCTATTCAGCGCGACACATTTTCTGGGCGTTTGAACATATTGTGGAGTGAGTGTAATGAGTAGCACCAAAACACCCGGCCAGCTCCTTAACACACAGAAACATTAAGAATTTGGGGTTGGAGGAGTGAGAGGGGGCTAATAATCAAAAGGCCTTCTTTCTGTGGAGCAGTAATTACACGGGTGGGTTTTGATCTTTTGCTTGCTGGAGCAATGAATAAGGGAAGAAATGAAGACTGTTTCACTGTTTTGGAGTGATGTTGATGGGAAGATGATGCCTTTCAACTCAGCATCTTGTCAGCATCTGAAGTGTATCAGAAATTATAGGAAAGATCCAGTGTTCAGTGAAAGAAGTTTGCCACTGTTCTTCTTTTAATTGCTAAAACCCTTTTTGAACAGGTTGTTGGATATAGAATACTCACAAAAGAAAGGCTTTCAATTTGAATTTGTAAAGTTTGAAAAGTTTGAAGCAAACATGAGTAGATGCACTTAACAAACCAGTGTGAAATCTCTGGATATGAAAGTAATTATGTTGGCCTCTTCGATTAAAGGAACCTTAAATGATAAAATGTAGTCAAAGAAAGTCACACTGACTTTCAACAATAATTATAATTCAACAATAATAATAATAATAATAATAATACAAACAATAATAATATATATAAGTATAATAAGTATAAGTATAGTAGAAAGTATAATAAGTAAAAATAAGTCAAACATATTTCTGTATCATGAGAATGCTGCTCTACACTATACAACACTGTTTCTCAAATGGGGGTACACGTACCCCTGGGGGTACTTTGGGACTCTCCAAGGGGTACTTGAGAAAATAAAAATCACAAAAATTTAAACTTTAACATTTCTGATAGTCCTGTGATATAAAGGAAATCTTTATATAAGTTTATGCTCAGTATTCAGTTTTAATTTTGTGTTTCATGAATCGTTGATAACATGTTTGTCCTTTTAAAATGAATGAAACGTGAAAATGTTTCTTTAGGTACAAAGTTTAACAAATTAGGTGCTGATCGTCCAGTCCTGTTTACTTGTATTCCCCACCAGAAAGCTCTGTGCTGGTTAGGGTGTACTTGGCTGGAAAAGTACTACATAATTTGCTGAAAATTGTCCGAGAACCCAAAAATTGTCCGAGAACCACTGCTATACAACATGCAAGGGATACGTTCACATTTCTCAATTTCTGACCATTTATTGGAAGCCAAGTGATTTTTTTCTGTTTAATCTAAGACTGTGTTATATATTCTTCATTAGTGACCAAGAACTCGTACAAACCTGACTGTAATAACACAGCAGTTTTCAAGTGTTTTTCAGATCAATCTCCTCTTCCACATGCAGAGAAAATCTTACTGAGCATGTGCAGAGTTAGTTTGTGAGGTTGCTGCTCAGGCTCTCTTTTTAATTGTTTCCAGAAACCCACAGAACAACACTGCAGTCAGGATCACCACGCATAAAATTACTGTAGTCCACATTTAATATGCAAAAATCATCAAAACAAAGTTATCAGCTCTAACATAGAAAATGTAATGAAAAGCATCCAACTTGCACAAGGAACCAAGATTGTGTTATTAGATTTAAAAGCAATAAAATGCAGAAAAAGTTCAACATGTTTTTGAAAAATTGAAAGATAGTTGTAAGTAGAGTAATAAAAACACAATAAATGCGTTAAAATGTTAGAAAAATAACAATTCAAATAAAAATGTTGCATACATGAAATAGTGATCCAGTCCACTCTACAGAATTCCTCTGATATCATGTCCGAGGGTCACTTTGGGAATCTGGGAGCGGGAGTGGAGTGGTTGTATCTGGGTAGTCTGCAGACACCACAGGGACAGAGAGGCCCCGCTGTGGGCCCTGCAGAGCTCCACTGCACTGGAGCCAGTGAAGCGTCCATGGGGCCCGGAGACAGGATGGTACATTTAGCTGCCGTGGAGGAGGAAGAAGACGAAGAAGAAGAGGAGGCAGCTGAAGAAAGGAGAGATTCCTGGGTGAGAAGAAGCGGACTGGGTCCAGAAATGAAGGGCCACCCTCCAGCAAGCAACAGCCGGGGGACTGGCCCTGTGTTCACGCCCATGCCGACGCTTACCTCCCCCAGCAGCCGCCGCATCTCCTGCAGCGATGAACCCAGGAGGAGGATGTAGTTCCTGGCCAAAACCAGGGTGGATATTTTGGAGAGTCTTCGGCCTGGAGGAGCTCCAGGCTGGTGGGACTGAGAGGAAGCAGAGGAAGGAGAGGAGGCGTAAGGCACCATGACCTCCCTCAGGGCATCCATGGCAATGTTCAAGTCCTGCATCCGCTTCCTCTCCCTGCTGTTGATCTTCCTCCGAAGGTCCTGCTGCTCCTCGGGGCTCAGTTCTCTTTGGGGCTTGGCTGATCTCTGGCCACTCTGGAGGCCAAGCATGGGTCCAGCGTTCAGGCGGGAGCTCAGATTGAACCCTGATGGGAAGTGAGGTAAGTCCTGGACAGACCCGGGGCCGCAGAGAGGAAGAGACTGCTCTTGTGGCCGGATTGCTGTGTTTGATAACACATTCATTCTCTGATCAGAGACTGTCAGACTTCAAATGACTCAAATCTGGCAGCTGAAAAATGTACTTTAAAAAAAATCCACCAACTTCAAAATCAAATCTTCGCTCCTTCTCCTGATGATCTCCCATCTGCTTGAAGGAAAATGCCGGCAGCCATCCAGCCCAGTAGTGATTTTGCTTTTGGCATCAGAGCTTTCTGGCTCCTCAAGTGTGTAAATGAGAGCTTCCTGAAGTGGCAGCTCAGTTATGTCTCATTTCCACAGCTGCGATAGGCGAGAATGACAGTTCACACACTGGAGAAGTGAACTAAATGCTCCTCTCACATAGCCCCACCTCAGCTCAACTCCTCCCAAACACATAATATGTGCTCTTTAGAGACACACATGCGAGTCCAACCTTGTTATTTTGGTAGGATAAGAAACAAGAGGCAGATTGTGACAGACCACGAGAAGAAAAACACTGAAAACTGATATGATTTAGGAAAAGATGAGTGATATTACAGGGTGTAATGACAGTGATTCAAACATAGTAGAAATCACTGAAATGATTAAACTTTACTGTTGAGCATGCAACAAAAGTTAGAATCTTTTAAAAAAAAAAAAAGCATAAAAAACACCTGAGAAGTTTTTGATTGGACAACTTGCACACTTTGACCTGTAATTTGATTAAATTACCCATGAAATCTTGTAAACACTTGTAAGATCCACATAGAATGCAAACATGTTTAAATATTGTTATATAAATGTAAATGTTATGACTGGCAAATATATAGAAATACAGCTAATATGACGCTGTTACTCAGACTTGATAGTACCTGATAGCTTGAGTAAACGTCTTTTTACTTTGCCTTTGTGTTAATTGAATTGAAAGCGCTAATGAACGACAGCGAAACAAGATTACGTGCTTAATGGAATGTGGCACTAAAGCCATTTAACAACTTGGAAACCATTAAAATCATCAGAACTTTGTGAAGTGACAGAGAGCAGGTATTAGCACCATTTACATGGGTATTAATTGTGTCAGAGAACAGTTTTGGCAGACAGTGAATGGATCCATCATTGTGTGAGGGAAGTTAATTGAAGGTTTTGAGGTGGAGGTTATTGTTGTTCAGTTCTGAGCAGCCTCGCTCACCAAATTGGCTGGCGGAGGACTGGGCACCGTTCCAGACAGGCAGACAACAGGCCAATTGACTCCAACCACAGGTGAAGCTGGCGTGGGGCACAGAGCAAGGCTGGAAACCTCAAATGTGCCATTCATGAGACACAAAAAGACCTCAGCATCACCCCAGCCGCACAGTGAGCCTGGCCGTCCTCTCTTTGCACTCCCTCCCCTCCTCCTCCTCCTTGTAAAGCCCATCTGAAGGGGAGAAAAGGAAGGCAGGGGGAAGAGGAGAAGGACAGCACCGTCACAAACAGAAAGCAAGTTGTTTACGATGAAAGCAGAAGGAGATGCAGAGGAGGAAGACCCTTTCTTTCTTCTCAGGCTGGCCTCTCTTGTCGCTCAAGAAGTGAGAGATGTGTGTGTGCAGGCGCTTCCCTTCCCCACCAGTGGTCTGGTGGCGTCCGGCTGGTGCTGTGATTGAAGCTGAATGGACGGCTGCAGACGGACAGGAAAGAGAGGGCTGCATGAAAAGGGCCAGGCGGATGGCCCTCGCACCTGCAGGAGAACAGAGTGCAGGCAGCCAGGATGAATGTGTGCGAGTGTGTGTGTATGTTTGTGTGTGTGTGTCTGTGAGTTCAATTTGATTTTCTAGTGCCTGTCCAACAATGAGAAGTGTAAAACTGAGCGGTGAATGAAAACCAGCCGCGACGGTTTTGACTGCATTTTGGGATCGCTTCTGTGTCAAGAAGAAAAAAAGGACACCTGCAAGGAGCCACACATACAGAAGTCAGAATAGAGGAAAAAGAAAGAAGCTGGTGTCCCCCAGAAAAGAGCACCTCCCCCACTTTTTCTCCGCCACTTACAAAGGAAAGAAAAGTGAGCTTGATTTGGCACTGCTGCCCAGCATATCCGCCTCCAGCTTCCAGCTCCTTTTGATGAGGCTGGACCAGGGCAGGATCACCGGTGGCTTCAGGGCAGGGGGAAGACTAGTGTCTTTATGGTGGAAGGAGTACAGTCCATCTGGGAAAGACCATCCAAAAGGGAATCTGCACCTGGGAGCTAAATGCCTCGTCTGTGTGGAGCCATTTCCTGAGGCTGACAGACAGGAAGACACCTCAGCCAAACTCCTGGGTCAATTTATTCCCCGTTACAGGATGAACAGTGATACCACTAAGAAAAAGTTTAATATAATCCTATTTTATGATTGGGCTCAAACATGCATTAGTTTATTTTTTACTCAATTCCTGTTTGTTTGTATTTTTTATCTTTAATTACTTCCTGCTATTTATTTCCTACAGTTTAGGACTAAAAGTGTTACAGTCTAATAACTAAATTATTCACTGAATGAACTTGACCTAAATATTGACCACAGTAAAACAATTAGGCCTTTAACAACCAATTGCTTGCACAAAAAAAAAATCTAATTCTAATTAAGCAAACCCAGTTTTGTATAACTAAGTAATAATAATCTTTAAATATATCAAAATTACTATAAAATAAAAAAATACAAAGCAATCATTTTGCATCTGAGAGCATTTTTGCATCATGACAAATCCACCACACTGGATACACAGTCAGATTCACAAATGATGTCAAGCCGGTCTGTTTGCTGCTCTGAAAACAATCTCAACTGAATAGAGTCAATTTTCATCAGCTGTGTGATTGAGCTCTTTTGTATCACTTGTTGGTGGGTTGATGTGTTTGCTGCCTCAGCTGGAGGACTTATCGTGTTAGCAGTGTCTGAATGAGGCTTTCCAATTCCCTCAATTGGCGCAATTACACAGCTATTTCATGTGTTCTCAACTGTTTGCCACCCAAAGACGTGCTTGTGGTGAAAAGAAGCCTCTACATAAGAAATCATTTAGATGATTAACTAATTATAAGTCCAAATATCACAAACCAGGACACAGAAAAAACTGTTGCTATCAGCAGTTTTGGATTATCATAGGGTGTGATTTCCCACAGTTGCCCATGTGCAGCCCGCTCATTTCCAGCATGCATTAAAAGTTCAATTTGTGAAGGCATAACAAAGCAGGGTTGTAAATTATAAGATGATAGTATATCACTATGCTGCTGAGGTTTTTTTTTAACCTGTTTAACATGGTAATAACATATAACATATGACCCTCACTAAATCGTAAAATCCTAAATCCTAATCCTATTCTTTCACAGGTGGGAGCACTGTATAAAAGTAAGGAATCACAAGTGGGAAGTAATGGAAATGACTGCTGGAAAAAAGTTTTCCAGAGATGAGTTGTAAACCAGAGAGCTGTTATGCTGAATGTCTGCAGATGAGCTTCTGCCTTCATCCACCCGTTTGTCCTTAAAGGCCCATTTATCCGTTCCAAACGTCTTCATGCATACTGTCTTCATACTTCCATGAGTCATTTATGTTGCTACGGCTAACCTCCGCTAAGGGGCAGTGCTGAGTTCATTGCTAACTCCGCGAAACGATGTTAGTTTCAAACATCGGTTGGCGGCATTTATATGCGGCTATAAAGTTGTTTCTAACCACCAACACACCCTGAACACTTGCAGAGCCTTATTTCAAAAGCTTGTGCAACTTCTAATGTTTTTTTCCCCCCGTCTTCATTCTTCTTCTATGGTTTTCCTCTTCCCGTTCATCTTTTTCTTCATCCCTGGTTTGTTTCTGCTCCACTGTGCTCAACACTCACACTGCGGTTTCCAGTGGTATGCCGTTCCGGTTTCGAGTGACGTATGCGCAAGGAGCCTGAAAACGCACCAAATACGCGTGTAATTGATGCAGAAGACAGGTGAAACTTTCCGTGCGTCTGTGTATCCGTCATCTGCGTCGAGCATAAATGGGCCTTTAGACTTCACATTTAATTCAGTCAAAGGAAGATGTGAAAAATGGACATCATCTTATAGGAACGTGTTTGAGATGCATTCAGCAGCACTGATGCTTTCTGGTGTTTGTCACGCACATCTATCACTGCTTACTTACAAAATGCAATAACCTTGTGAATGCAGGTGAAGTAATATGCTGAAACACTGTGTGTGTGTCTCCATGCATAAAAATGTAAGGCAACTCTCCTGATGTACAAACAATTTAATCAAAGTTTTTACTGTCTGTGTGTGGTTTCGCTGTGTAAAATAAATTCTAATATAATCAAAGCTTGTGATACGTCAAACCATTTCTTCAAAACAGCAACTATTTTGGATAAAATTAGCGAATCGCTCACATCTGAGTTGTGAGAAGAATTTTTGATCATTGTGTTGCTGAATGTAACCCCAGTTCTGACGGAGCTTCTAGCAAGATGTTAACCGACTTGCTGTGGAGTTACTGTACACTCACAAAACTAAATAAATACAATGCACATCTTAAAGTTTCCTGATTTTTTTTAAGGAGTTAAACACCAACTTTAGTTTGGCATACTAAAGCATCACATGGAAATCTTTACAACATATGAAAGGAATCTATCGATGCTTTGAGTTCCCATCATTATGCTAAAACATAAGGCTAAATTACCAGATGGCAAGGTTGGCTAACTGCCCCGAAGCCCTTCAATAGGAGAGGAGCATCGTATGCAAATATGACTATGATGTGTGGGCTGCTCGGTGCATTGTACTTGATAGGTACTGAAGCAGAGGGGTCAGGGGCCATCAGCTCATTTTTCGCCCCAATACCCTTAGAGAATTAATCTTGCCTGGACATCATAGTTTTTCATGTCATTTTCTTCCTGGACCAAGAAAGTGTCCAAAACAAAACGAGTCTGCTGCGATTCCTTGCTAAGTGTAAATGAAGAGAGCAGCTGATCAGCATGAGACAGTACCTGCCATACTTGCAAGTATTTCCAATTTTGTCAACAAGAAAAGTTCATTTCTGAAAGAGCAGTGAGTCTGAACGGTTAAATGAGTAGGTGCACCTGCTGCAGGCTTTTACATCCCAAACTGTCTTCTGTTTACGATGTGCAAAGAGAGTGTAATGAGAAATTAACAGTTGCCAGTGACTGATTTACTCAATGTGTCAAACAGGTGCAGCAGCAACAATGGAAATATAACAGAGCTGGACTTTTCAGAGGGAAAAAGCTGCTCTGCATCAAAGCAAAGACGGAGGACACACTCGTCTATTCGCCCCAACTCCTGCTCTGTGAGGCCTAGCCAAAGACATGAGAAGATTACAAGCTGTTAATAAGGTGGAACCAATCGGCTGAAGGTCTGCTTTTGTCCTTCCCAGCATGGATTGTGAGCACTGGCCTGGGATAGTCGGCATTTGGTGCTGATCATAGTGTGGCGGGGATAATGACGGTGGGAGGGGTGTAAGGTTTTAGCCCTTGGGCCCTTTGTGAAAGAGAGCCTAAATGCCTCACTTTCAATAGCTGCACACGCTCAGTTGGTCACGGTTTAAATACAGATGGGCATTTGCCACATTCATATTTCATGTTGCTAACAGCTCCACTGGCATTTCAGCTATTCTGCATTTTTGCTTTTTTCCTTTTTAAGCTTTATTTTTAAAGTATCTTCAAATTTTTTGTCATTCTCCGAAGATTTTTCATGTTTTTTGTCATCAAGGTTGTAACAGTCGAAACCAAAGCGCTTTGACCTTTCATATAAAATCACCCCAAACCCAACACGATGCAGTGATTGTCCATTGTTACAGCAGATGTTCTTCTCTGAAACAATGCCACCAGGGATTTGCTGGGTGTCTGCTAATAACAGGGTGTTGGTTAACCCGTCCGCTTGCAAAGTATCCTTAAAACCCCTTTTCTATTTAAAGGTGACAATGATGGATTCACAGATACTAAAGTTCCACAGGAATCCTTGTCCAAAGTCAAACACAGAGCTTCTCCTTCTTCTCACCAAATCATTGAAGGAAGGGGGGCAACAGTTAAAGTCTAAGTGCTGGAGGGGGATGGGTCGATGTGTTTCTTTTTGGGTTTTATTGGTGTTACAAGGCCAAGGGTGGGTTTTCAGGGGTTATCCCTGCCTGTATGGAGGGCGTTGCTGAGAGAGCAAAGTCACTGTTAAAGTGAAAGCTGATAGCAGTATGATGGATGGGGATACATGTCTCAGAAATTAGACATCCTGAAGTAAAGCAACAAAAGGGGGGGCAGTGAACTGAATGGTTCACTGAAAAAAAGATTAAGCCACAAAACACACCAAATCCCATAGTGGCTGGGTGAAAATGTTTTATTTGGTCAGACAGAAGTTGCCAACCAACTCTGGAAAAACATTTCCTTTGCAATTGTTTTATTTGTCTTTAATTCATTATTTTCATAGGTCACCTTTATCTTAAAGGGACTCCACGTAATCTTAAGTTTTTTGAACTAGCGACTGCCATCTATGGCTCTTAGCGGCACTGCAGCCTCCACAGTACACTTGTGCATGACAAACTCAAGCAATTTTTTTAGCATGAAATGCGATAATTTACTCACCCAGATAGTGTTGGTGTAACTTAAACTCCTTTAGGAGATATTTAGATCCACTCGCGATCATCATACATCCAATATACAGTAATGGGAGTGAATGGAAACAGCTTGCGCAGCCTCTAACTACAAGATTTTTGCCACAGAACTCTTTCATTTCACCAATAAGTTGTTGTGAATTGCTCGTCTGATCCCTCTGTGAGCTCCACGTGGTTTGGAGTTGCTTTTTGTGGTGATCTGTTGTTTATTTACAGCCATTACAGGCGCTGTGATTCGTCCCAGAAGTGACATCATCGAAGCTACCGCTTCAAGTTAATGGC